>LPNX010506168.1:0-11792 GCA_001517045.1 Pseudotsuga menziesii
TTTGCATAAGTATCTCAAAAAATCCAAGTAAGTTGAGGGATGCCTGATTTTTCAGGTTTCTATTGCATCTAACGTGCCAAAAAGGTCCATCATCTTCTTTCACTCACCCTATAAAGCTCTTAAAAGATTTAAGAAATATTTTACACTAAACAAAACTTTCTAATAAAAATGAAGAAAAAAGGTATAATAAATAAGAGTCTAAAGTCTAAAGAAAGAGAACCTAAATTCAAATAAAACCCTTTCCGAGAAAGAAAAGTTATAGGGAAAGGACATTACATGGGGGTAATGGTCCCTAGTACATTAGAGGGTTCAGTCGTAGGTCCTTGAGCACTAAATTTTCCATGATCGGTAGGTCTAGGAAGGAGTGTGGGATAGGGATAGTTTTAGGGGAGAAATTTAGCCCATGGGCTATTTTTCCATGTTTTTCTCTAAAAACATATTTGCCATTTTGCATTTTTTGAAGCCCTATTTCGCCCAATTTTGATGGGGTAAAATTTTTTCACCCCAAAAATTACCAAATTATTATATAAATAATATAAAATCCTTGGAAATTAAATTTCTTTTTTGAAAAATATCGCCAAACATTTTATAGTTGGCATTTTAAGAACTGGTAAGATTCACCAACATTTATACACTTTTAAGTAAGTATGGTTCTTTAAAATCATCCGTGGTGTGGGATAAAAGAGATATTATTTACAAGAATCAATAAAGGTTTGGAAAACAAAAATTATGGCTACTTTGCATCAGTAATTAAAGATATAAATCAACCCTAAAATTCGACAAGGTATATAGTGAAAAGTTAAGACTCATTCTGGTGTTTGAATTTGGTGTTGAGCTTGAAGGTTCTGGAGCACCTGGATAGTTTAATACTCATTGTTAAATTCATTGTTCAACTTGAAGGATCTAGAGCATTTGAATAGTTTAAAGACTCATTAGGATGTTTTGAAATTCGGTGTTGAGCTTGTAGGTTATGGAGCAATTGAATAGTTAAATATCATTATGATTTTCAGCTTTGGTGTCGAGGTTGTAGGATTTAGAACACCTATATCTATCTAAACTAGAAGGAATCACTGAAGTACTTGGAGTACTATGAGTACTTGGTTTACTCTTAGCACTTGGTATGCTAGTTAGTAGTAATGGTTGTTTTACCTCCCTCAATAGAACAGGTAGGAAATATGCCAAGGAAGGGTATTGTCCTCATGTTGGGTAAGTTATGAATGGTGTGAATACTATTTTATGATTTTTTTACAAGCATGTTTTTGTTATGCTTATATTATGCTTATGACTCATGTTATGATCATGTTATTTTTATGTTATTATCATGATCGTGTTATAACATATGTGCTGAAAATTAATATATGTTGAAAAAGAAAGTCCAAAGTGGCTAAAAGTACTTGGTAGGAAGTACTTCCATATAGGGAGTATGGATGAATACTTTTAGACTCCTTGGAAAATTAACATAGTTAATAATATATGGCAAGGTCAGGTGTTGCGGAAATAATCTTGTGAATATTTTCATATCATGTAAGCTTAACAGATTGTTAAGCCCTTAATGATGGCACATTACCCCATATAGTGTGGTGCCTTAACCCCCATATTGTGGTGCATCACATATTATTTATGTCATCTTGGTTCTATTAGTGGGTCTATTAGTTGTTATTGTACACCTTTGTCCCCTATATATATATGAAAGTGATATTCTCATTTTATTCATCATAGTATCTTATCTTGTTTTTTGTACTTAGTACATTATGTAAGGAGTTTCCTCCCTCAAAGAGGATTGATTTCTATCTCTTTTCCTCATTGTTAAGGTGTGGATTACTCTCTTACTACCTATTTATTCTCTTTTTATAAAAAATTTGGGACTCGGTTGCATAACATTTTGTATTATAGCTCTTTCCTTGGGATTGGCTTCTACAAAACAATTCATCTTGGAATTTTTTCCACAATGTTTTTTCTACAAGGATTCATAAAAACCTAGTCTAAAACATGTGTTCTAGGGAAAAAAGTCATATCTGAGGCATCCGACATGAAAATTTAGTGATACTAGTTGCATCTAAAAGAAGACATACCTAGGCATATGCGGTAGAAGTTTCAGCCATAGAAATGAAATACTGGGCACGTGGAATATTGTACAAGTTCTCTATTCTAGATAGTCCAAAAAATAAGAATCTTTGGAATATTTGCAATAACGTTTTTTGGAACATCCAAATTAAGTCATATCTAAAACATTGGAAAGAGGACACATTAGGGTACCACAAGTTGATGTTTCAAATAGGGAGGAGTCAAAATTCGAATTTTACCTCAGTTACAAGTTGGCCCTAAAACAGTCTTCTAATCAAGGTTTGAAAAAGGTATGTCATTTTTCATTTCAATAAATTTGAGTGGAAGTATATATTTGTGGGAAAACATAGGGTGTGATATATATTTATTTTTCAAAATGCCACCAAACGAAAGTGGAAAGAATCACACTGCACTCAAAACCCCAAATCCTTTCATCCCCGACATAAGATAAAATGGAAGACATGTATTTTAGAGTGCCCAAGTTGGAAGATATTCAATTAAAGGAAATGTAGAAGTGAATGACTTAGTTAAATTGGAAAATAAGATGGCTACTAAAGAGGATCCAAAAATGATGGATAGTAAAGAATATATTCAATACTTGAAGGAATTGATGAAGGATATAAAATATAGCATTATTCCTCATATATCTATTGAAGAACAGGACAAGGAGGAAACAAAGGACTTATTCCAGTCAAGTCTAGAGAAAATTGAAAAATTATTGGAGAGTGGGAAAATGGAGTACTCAAAAGTTGATGATTTACTACAACATCATGGGTTCAATTCATATCTAAGGAACTATTTTATCCCCAAGATTGACAGGAGAACATTTGACGGAAAGGATCCAATCACGAAGATTTTTTAGATGGAGAAATACTTTGATCTACACCAGGTGACCACTTTGCAAAAGGTAACTATTGCATCCTTATATTTAGAACCTGATCAATTGGTATGGTACCAATGGATTCGTTACTGTAAAAAGGACTATATTATCTCTTGGTCTATGTTCACAGAATAATTGATTGCACATTATGGGGATATAAATATAAACACCTTCTTTATCTAGTTCGTAAATCTCAAGCAAAAAGTTTCAATTACAGAGCATGTTATGCAATTTTAGTAGTTAAGTCTCAGAGTGAAGAATATTCCAGAAGATAATTTGTTATATCTCATATTGGAACCTTGAAAAATAAAATTCAACATGAGGTGCATCTCTTTGAAGCATCATCCCTAGAGAAGGATTTTGTGATGGCAAGGAAGGTTGAAAGTAAAAATATGGAAATGACTACTAGAAATTCCTTCTCCGACACATATAGAGAAGATAATGTTCCTTCTTCTAAACCACCACAAAGGTTGACACCCCAAAAACTAGATGAACGAATAGCAAATGGCTTATGCTTTAATTGTGACGATAAGTATAGTAAGAGACATAATTGCGGTGAGAAGATATTATTTTACATAGACTATGAAAAGGAATAACCAAAAGAAGAGGAAGAATCCTAAGAAGAGGTGACTTCAGAAAAAAAAAATAGTAGAGGCTAGTTTAAAAGAAATCACTCCCACAATATCTTGTCATGCATTGGATAGACTTATCACTCCTCAAACTCTCAATATTGAAGGATACATTAAAAAATAATAAGGTAATAGTATTGGTTTATTATAGTAGTACTAATAATTTCATTCACTGTAAATTAGCCAAAGTTCTTAATTTCTTCGTATATCCAACACTAGAGTTTCAAGTAATGATTGCAGATGGAGGAACTATAAATTGCTCAAGGAAATGTCATAACATCAATATTGGTATGAGGGAATATGTATTGAATATTCCAATGATTTCTTTTCTAATGAATGAATCTAATGTTGTATTAGGTGTCCAATGGTTACAATCATTGGGAACAATGGATTTTAATTTTCAAAAACTTTTCATGAATTTTTTATGGGAAGGAAAAGAATATGATTTAAATGGTATCATAGGAAAACCAATCAAAGTGATAATCTCTAATGGTATGACAACATTGTTAAAAAAGGGACATCAAGGTGTAGATGCACAATTATTGTCACTATATGTTCAAACCTCAAAGTCCTTGGATCTCCTCAGATATCCAAAGGGCCATTAATATGAATTACAAGGTATTTGAATATATTCCCAAAGTTCTTTCACATATTCAATTAAGTTGATCATTATATCCACTTAATTCCAGGAACTGTTGCTCCTAACATCATATCTTACTAATATCCTTGTAGCCAAAAGAGTGAAATTGCATGTATGGTTGTTGAAATGTTAGAGGATGGCATAATTAACCCTAACCAAATTTCTTAATCTGCAGTAGTGGTAATGGTACCCAAGCTAGATGGATCATGGCATACGTGTCCTCATCATAGAGAGCTCAACAAGATAACCATCAAATATAAGTTTCCCATTCTTGTCATTGATGAATTGTTAGATGGATGCCATGGAGAAAGTTCCTTCATGAAGGTGGATCTTCATTCTTGGTATCATCAGATTCGAACGAAGGATGAGGACATCCCCAAAATAACATTCAAAACTCATGAAGGTCTCTATGAATTTTTAGTCCTACCATTTTGTCTCACAAATGTGGCTTCCACATTTCAAGGTTTAATGAGTTCTATTTTCAATCCTTTCCTTAGAAAATGTGTGTAGGTTTTCTATGATGATATACTAATCTATATAAAGTCTTGGGAATAACATGTTCAACATCTTCACAGGGTACTACAAATACTAAAGGAGCAATAATTGTATGCAAAACCCTCAAAAAGTTGCTCTGGGATAAAGGAGGTAGAGTATTTGGGTCATATTGCATCTCATGAAGGTGTCAGGGTAGACCCTAAAAAAATTAAATCCCTGATGAACTGTTCAATTCCCAAAACCCTCAAGAATCTTTGAGGATTACTAGGTCTGACGATCTACTATCGGAAGTTTGTTCAGAACTATGGAAGAATAGCAGCTCCTCTAACAATGTTACTGATGAAAGATGATTTTCTTGGACATCGAAGGAAATTCAAGCTTTTCAATGACTCAAAGAGTCCATGTGTAAAGCTGCAGTTTTGGCGACACTAGACTTCACAAAAACCTTTATGGTGTAATTTGATGCTTGAGAAAATAGAATTGGAGTTGTATTGATGTAAGAAGGACACCCTCCTTCCTTCGCAAATCATCCAATCATGGAAAATAAATTAAGAAATCCCATTTATTAGAAATAAATGTTGGCAATACTACATGCCTTGAATAAATGGCGCCCCTACCTTATAGGGAGAGATTTCATGGTTAAAATTATCATGATATCTTTAAATACTTCTTGGAGCAAATGTTATCTTCAGAAGAGCAACAAAAATGGGTGACAAAGATGTTGGGATGTGACTTTGAAATCATCTAGAAAAAGGGGAAGCAAAATGGTTTTGCAAATCCGCTCTCCAGGAAACATGAGGATGTTAAAGAATTATTGTATGGTATCTCGATCACCCAACCAGATTGGATAGTTGAAGCAAGGGACGAATGTAAAAATGACGAAGAAATATCAACATTCATTCAAAAGTTGTAACAAGATCCCATTTCCTCTAATACATTTATGTAGAAATATGACTTTTTATGGTAGAAGGATCACTTATATCTTGGTAAGAGTTTGCAGCTCAAGCAAAATGAACCTTTTGAATTCCACTCCTCACTAATAGGGGGGGACTCAGGTTTCTTAGAAACCTATCATAGGTTAAATAAATATTTTGTTTAGGTTGGTATTAAAACCGATGTTAAAAAATTTGTGACACAATGCTAGGTTTTCCAACAAAATAAAGTGCAAACATTTAAGACCATTGGTCTCCTCCAACCACTTTCCATTTCAAGCCAAATTTGGATAGAGGTCTTGATGGATTTTACCACATTTTTACCAAAGTATGAAGGAAAGAGTGTCATCATGGTGGTTGTTTATAGAATTAATAAATATGCACACTTTTGTGCACTATATCACCCTTTCAAAGCAATCACAATCGCCAATTCTTTTATGGAGACAATCCAAAAACTACACAGTATTCCAAATATTAGAGTAAGTGACATGGATCCCATTTTCACTGGAAATTTTTAGACAAATCATTTTATTTTTTGGGAATTCAACTAGCTCATAGCTCATCGTATAATCATAAATATGATGGACAAGTAGATATCATAAATAAATGTTTGGATGGGTATATTCGATGTTTTGTACGTGATAAAAAAACACAATGGGTCAAGTGGTTACCCTTGTCAGAATGGTGGTATAACACTTCCTCACATACATCAGTAAAAATGACCCCATTTATGGCACTTTATGGCTACCATCCACCATCCATCACATCTTCACTAAGAGACTCATGTAAGGTTCAAGCAGTGGAAGACCACATGAAGAATCAACAACAAGTTCTTCAAATCTCAAAGGAAAACCAAAATTTAGCACAAAATCGGATGAAACAACAAGCAGATCAACACCGTGGTGAATGGACCTTTAATGTGGGGGATTGGGTGTTTTTGAGACTATAACCATATAAACAGATGTCCCTAAAGAAAACCAAGAAGGATAATAAATTATCACCTAAATACTATGGTCCCTATAGGTTGTTACAAAATATCGATAGTATGGCCTACAAATTGGAACTACCTACATCTTCACGAGTCCATCCAGTTTTCTATGTTTTGTATTTAAAGCAGGTAATCACGGACAAGCTACCGGTTCAAATGATATTACTAAAACTTCATGAGGAAGGAAAAATCATCTTGCAGCCTGAAGAAATACCTGAAATAAACCTAGAAAACTTCGAAATCGATCAATTCTAGAGTATCTCATTAAATGGAAGAACTTACGTGCAAAAGATTCAACATGTGAAGATGATTCATTTATATGACAACATCCAAAACTACTTCAGCATTGAGGAAAACACTTTTAGAAGGGGAGGGGCATGTTAAGAACTTAATGATGGAACATTACCCCATATAGTGTGGCACACTAACCCCGATATTACGAGGAATTACATATTATTTATTTTGGCTTGGGTTTATTAGTGGGTATATTAGTTGTTATTGTAAACCTTTGTCTCCTATATATAAGAAGGAGATATTCTCATTTTATTCATGATAGTATCTCATCTTGTCTTGTGTACTCAGTACATTGTGTAAGGAGGTTTCTCCTTTGATGAGGATTGATATTTATCTCTCTTCCTCATTGTTAAGGTGTTGATTACTTTCTTATTGTCTATTTCTGCACTTTTTATGCTATTTCAAGGACTTGGTTGCATAACACAGATAGTGCTTGAGACTCATGTAAGGTTCAAGTAGTGGAAGACCACATGAAGAATAAACAACAAGTTCTTCAAATATTAAAGGACAACTTGAATCCAGCACAAACTCGAATAAAATAAGAACAAGATCAACACTGCAGTGAATATAGCTTTATTGTGGGGGATTGAGTGTTTTTGAGACTACAACCATATAAATAGATGTCCCTGAAGAAAACCAAGAAGTATAATAAATTATCACCTAAATAATATGGTCCCTACAAGTTGTTACAAAATATCGATAGTATGGCCTACAAATTGGAACTACCTACATCTTCACGATTCTATCGAGTTTTCCATGTTTCCTATTTAAAGTAGGTAATCGGGGACATGCTACCAGTTCAAACGATATTATGAGAACTTGATGAGGAAGTAAAAATCATCTTGGAGCCTAAATAAATCCTTGAAATAAGAACTAGAGAGCTTTGAAAATGATCAATTCTAGAGTATCTCATTAAATGAAACAACTTACACGCGAAAGATTCAACATGTGAAGATGATTCCTTTATATAGCAGTATCAAAAACTAATTCACTGCTGAGGACAACACTTTTCGAAGGGGAGGGGCATGTTAAGCCCTTAATGATGGCACATTACCCCATATAGTGTGGCGCATTAACCCCTGTATTATGGGGCATTACATATTATTTATGTCGGCTTGGGTCTATTAGTGGGTCTATTAGTTGTTATTGTACACCTTTGTCTCCTATATATAGGAAACAAATATTCTCATTTTAGTCATCAAAGTATCTTGTCTTGTCTTGTGTAGTCAATACATTATGTAATGAGGTTCATCCTTTGAAAAGTAAAGAATATTGAAGACATGCTAGAAGATATGCCAAGACAAGGAAGAAAACATGGAAAATGTAAATGCAAAAAGCAGAGGAAAGTTGAAAGAAAGAGTTTTAAAGGGTACGCACATCAAGGACAATGTTATTCTTAAGGGGTGGGTGATGTAATATCCCACTTATTTTTCCCTATACTTATAATCGAAAGCATAATTATGTACTCGTTGATGAAAAGGGTCTCAAGAAGCGACTACACAGGTAAATCTCCTTAAGCATCAATATAAATTCCTAAGTTGTATTGTGAATTGTTGACTTGGGAGACTGAAGACTTGACACGACTAGAACAGTAGGGGCATGGAATCCACTAGGAAGGGATAGGTTAAATGTCTGGGTATCCATGAGCTGATGACAAGGGTCATCTTGGTGTCATGGGAACTTAACAAGGAAAAATAAATATATGTCACTTGAAGTATACAAAGTGGGACACGAGTTATGATTAACGGTTAGTCATAGGTGGGGACACAAAAGAAACAACAAACAACTTGTCACCGTAAGGCACTAACAAACATTTATTACTTAACGCTTAGTAGGAGACTAATTAATACTAAATGATGATAAGTAAAATGGAGAAATTAGTAGAGACATCATTCATGTCTTGGTCTCGAAAAAAGGAAATACTAGGATTGAATGAATTAAAGTAAGATTAATTTTTCTAGATATTTTATATTGATTAAGAGTTAATTATATTGATTTTAAGCTAAAATAATTATTTAAAGTAAGTTAAAAATAAGATAAGTTAATTATATTATGATCATTTAGCTAAGTGAAGCTAAGATAAAATTAAAATTAACAAAAATATAGTATGTTAAAGTTACAATCAAGAAATTTTATTTACATTAAATTTAATTAGCTAAAGTTAGCTAAAATTAAATAAATTTAACTAGTTAAAATTAGCTAAGTTAGATTAAAATTAAACTAATTGGTTAAAATATTAAGTTAACTAATTAGTTAACGCTAAGCTAAAGACAACTTAAAGATTAAATATTCCAGAGTGAATTATTTAAATGATTAACTTCTTTAGTTAAAAATGAAATAAGTTAAAATTCTTAAATCACATAGTTAAATATTAACTAATTTAAGCTAACTAGTTATGTTAGATAAGTTAAAAAATACATTTTTTATATTAAAAAGTAATTAAAGTTTTGTTGATTAGTTAGAGTTATGTAAAGTTAAGTTAGTTGTGGCTAAATTAAACTAAGCAGCGTTAGATAAAGTTAAAAATAAGATATCTTTGAGTTTAGTAATGGATCAATACAAAACAAAAGTTTATATAAAAGTCAATGAAAAACTTATTTAAAAAAACACGTGCATATGAGTTCCTTGGGGGACTAATATTGCTTTCAAACCTTGTTGCTATGTTTTGAGTAAAATATTTGGCCTAGCCCTAATGGAGTCCTACCCAACGAGGGGTATCTTACCCAACGAGGGGTATCTTCTCGACTAATGGAATGCATGATAGGCAGATAGCCAGAGAAATAACCCCCTCTCCTTAGCCACCTCCGTGTCCTCTATTCAAATAAGTAACCTATAAATTTTAATATTTTGATCATTGCCTCTTCACAAGGATGTTCTCTATGTAATTGTTGAATGTCTTGATGAGAATCAAATTATATAGATGAGATACTCTTAGCATTGAAAAATTTATTATATATAATGAACAATAGTTATGTACATGATGAATAGGTTCATAAAAGTTAGAATTATAAAAATAATGATTTTATTGTGTTTTATGAAAGTAAACTCTAAAGTGTTATGAGTAAAGTACAACTTGTTGATTATTGATTTACAAGTGTTTGTAGGAAAATAGTTATATTTTCAATTGTACGTTTATGGAATTAGTATTGTTAGTAATTAGCATATCCATATAGTTTGTGGCTCGATTACATTGATAGAGATTAAATGGTTGAGAGATAGTTATGGAAGGGAAGACAATTTGGAGATATTTTTTAATTCCTCATATTCTTCTAGTTAAACGAGTTTAACGGTGACTTATCCATGCCTAAGTACATGTTATCACCAACATTCTTCATGTTATCCATTTATCAACTATCAATGGTTTTTTATATTATTTTTCTTTCGATCTCCCATTTTTCTAGTTATCTGCCATGAATTGTTCATTAGAATTTTGAAACACTTGTCTCATCCTCGTCTCTAGATGAAAAAGCATAACCCATAGTTCACCCCAAATCTCAAATAAAACCAGCGTAGATTCAGCCTTACCCGGCTCTATCATGCACCGAGAGGGATCAAATATTTCGAGGTGCAAACCCTGCTTCAGCAATTGCACTCCAAAATCCAGAAATTGCAGATGGATTCTGGTGCTCGCCATCAATCACAGAAATGGACTACGGGGGAGAATACATCAAATACTATAATAATCTACTCGTATCAGTTTCTATAATTCAATCGTTTCTCATATGCATACTTGATATAGAAACTTAAATTATACGCATTCGCAAACCTAGACAAATCCAAGAAGTCACCTCAGACAAATTCTAATTAGATGTCACCTCGATACAAAGAAGCAAATCCAAGAAGTCATTCAGAGAAAACATACTTCTTATACAGTAATTCAATTATACAGTCTTTTTCTTGACAGAAAAAGACTGTATATAAAGAGATAAGCCAATTTATATAATTTCTCTTGAAGTGAAAATCGCAGATTGCAGATAAAGAGATAATGTGCTTTGCTGGATCTAAGCTGGAGATCAGTTCATAATTGCTGCATTATTAGAAGTGAAAATTGTAAAAGGGAAAATCTAGATGCCAAAACAAAAACAAAATCAAGAAATTGCAGATGGATTCTGGTGCTCGCCATGAATCACAGAAATGGACTACGGGGGTGAATACATCAAATACTATAATAATCTACTCGTACCAGTTTCTATAATTCAATCGTTTCTCATATGCATACTTGATATAGAAAGTTAAATTATAGGCATTCGCATACCTGAGACAAATCTGTAATTGCTCTCAGCCTTATTCCGAAGGTCCAGCTTGTACGTATTGTTTTGAATATATATATATATACACCTAAGATTATTAATTATTAAGCCGACTTGTATACCTCCCATTGTTACCATCATGCTTTTTACTAAATATTGCATAGAGTTGTAGGGAGAGAAGAATCAAGAACATGGGCTTAAATAAATAAGTGAGGCTTTCTCTAGTCATGATTTGAAAGTTTGTTAATCATGATAGCTAGTGATGGAATTTGCTTTTCATTTTATCAGGGAAAGAAAATAATTTGATTTTTTCAGTTTTAATATAAGTCATTTATACAATAGATATATCCATCAATAATAGATATATACAAAACCCGTCTCTAATATATAGTATACATCTATATCAAACCCTATTATAGAACCTAGCTTCTCTAATCAAGCCTATAAAAACAAAAATTTAAAGCGTTTTATGAAAGTAATCTACACACGTGAATCTGCCCATTTTCAAGCTTCCACCACTCGATGATGTTTGCCAATTGGATTCAGGCCACTCGTGATTCCCATATTTTTAATTTGCTACAAAAGTGTTCATTGCTTTTGAGGGAATTTTATATGAGTCT
>LPNX010506168.1:17847-116761 GCA_001517045.1 Pseudotsuga menziesii
TGCGCTTTAGTACGGCACGGGATACACGACCGGGCCTCTACTCACGGAGACCTTAACTTTGCCATATTTGAAAGGAGGAGGCAGACGAGAAATAAAGAACTTCCAAATCGGCTGCTAAGATTATTAATTATTAAGCCAACTTATATATATAGATATATAAGCCGACTTTTTTATGTGACACGTGTCATCTCCAAGTTGAACACGGAATCACACTTCTACCTCATACCGAGCTGTAGAATGCGCCTCTCGACGCAACTAGTAACTTGTGATTTATCAGGGGCCGAGACGTCTTGAAGCCTATCGGACTTACATGCATGCCACCTGGTCATCCTTTACTTAAAGCTTCAAGGAGATGGAATGCCGCCTGCACCAATTAGACTAACAACTTATCCATGCATGACAAGATGCCAACTGACTGACAAGTCTCTCTCCTAGGTGTCATCTACCCTTAAAGCCTTGTCACAAAAAAGCAATAAACAACCCTACTCACACATACACGAAATTAATGTTGTCACATATTAATAAACCCACGCAACCACCTTATAACATGGAAAATGGATATTACATATTTATTTCTCATGAATCCGAAATAATGCACAAAATTAACTCGCTCTGTGATAACATATGCACAAACTTAGTCCACTCTTATAGAACCCATTACCATGAAGACATGAATATACCAAAAATTAATCGGCTCTCTGATTACATATACACAAAATTGACGGGCATTGAGATTACATATACGTTCAGTACACTAAACCTAGAGCAAAAATATACATGATAATGGATCTAGTAAAAATTAAGCGATTGAGAGATCTCTATATGATCATATATAGAAATGGTGCATGTAACAATTTTACTCGTTAGAACAAAATTGTGCGTGTACACATTTTTATAAGTTGCCTTTTAAGGAATTGTTGGTCTTCTAATGTCAACGTAAATTCAAAAGTGTTTGTTGGTGTTCAATAACCAGCGTAGATCCAAATCCCAGGCTCTATCAAGCGTCGAGAGGGATCAAATATTTGGAGGTGCAGACCTCTTCTTAAGTATTGCACTCAACTATTAGCTTTAATGTGATTGAGACCAAAAGGCACATTTTTTTATTTAAGGTCCACAAATAATATTTTTATTATTAATATTTAATACTATTTATGGCTGCGTATAATATTTTTTATTTTGTTAGGAAAAAACATTAAAACATCTCCGCCATACATAGTTTTAAAACCATGTGCAAGGCCCTCCTAAAATCATGGGTTGTTTAGGAGGCCTTGCACATGGCTTTAAAACCATTTGTAAGGCCCTCATAAACCATGTACAATAAAACCATGGGTTTTTAAGAGGCCTTGCACATGGTTTTAAAACTATGTGCATGACCAACATTTTTTTTGCTGATAATTCAATTTTTTATTGTTATTATTTTGTTAAGTAGAAACATTACAACATCTCCCCTATATTGTGTTGTTTTTCTCACTGACATTTTTTTATGGCAGATAATTAAATTTTTTATTATTTTGTTAGGTAGGAACATTACAACATCTCACCCATATTAGATTGTTTTTGTGGCCGACATTTATTTTGGAAGATAATTAAAAGTTTTGTTTTTTATAGCCAACATCTGTGTACAAGATCTCCCCCATACTGGGCTGTAGAGTGCCTCTCGGCGCAATAATGTGAATGCGAATTCTAAATTGTGTGCCATTTTTTATTTTTTATTTTGTGGGAAATCTATTTGGAATAACCTATCGATCCGACTATTTGCATCAATCGGGCTCCATTTAGGTGGCGGCGGTGCTTTGTTGGGCATCAAATTGGTGCAAATGATCGGGTAGATGGGTTATTCCAATCTATTTTACTGTCGATTCATCACCTAAAAAAATTTGGTTTGAAAAGAAATAAAAATAAAAATGTATGTGTGCTCTATTGGCAAGCAACAAACAACGATGTAATGGTTGGTTGAAAGGAACCAAAAATAAAAGCAACGAAGTAATGGGAGGTTTGAAAAGAATTAAAATGGCTCTATTGTCAAACAAGGAAGTGAAGATTTTTATTAATTCATTGTTTATTAACTTATTTTAAAAAAATCAAAAGCATCATTACATATATATAAATGATATTATAAAAATAAATTATATTAATTATATTAAAAATAAAAGTTTTTAGCCATTTAATTTGAATTGTAATGTTTGAATTATTCAAAATATTCTTTGAAGATAACTCCCTTTACTGTATTGCTTAAAGTATACATAATTTCCTTCTTAGCGACATTGCCCGTGCCAATAGGGTCAAAAAAAATTATATTACGTTTTCAAACTATTCATGTTTTAAACAAAATCTTGATAGGTATAACGACTAGAAATATCAAAAGCATGCAAGTCCTTTCGTGTTATGTTCATCTACGATTTGATACCCTTATACGCAATATCACTGATTGTGGTTACTTCAATAACAAACTTGCTTTACAAATCTCTGAAAAAAATAATCCGTCTTTATTTTTTTTTAAGTTATAGTGAATAATTATATTAAGAGTATAAAAAATACTACAAGCCAAAATGTTAGCTTGGGCGGAACCAGTAACCTAGACGTTAAAAACTGTTAGGCATAGAAGTAACATAGGGAAACTGACGAGTCCCAAGGAGCTATACGCCATTGAAGAATTTACATTTTTTACCATAAACCATGACCGAGCAAGAAAACAGACACTTTAACAAAAAAAAGGAGAAACCTTTGTTGATAGCCGAGGGAGCTAGGGACAATCATCTTGCACAGGAGATTCTTCCTTTCGGGGGCTAGGTTTGTCTTCAACTATGGGCCAGCTGCCGAAGAAGTCGTCATCCCACCCTTGTGGAGGGAGGTTGGGCGTCAGTGGCTCAGTTTTTTTTGCAGAGAGAAGCACCACCAGTGGACATGTGCACCCATTTGAAGTGCAACAAATATATGGTGGAGGGAACACAGAAGGTGGTGAGAAAAGATGGAAGGATGGATGAAGTGCCTGAGTCATGCAGAATCAGTCCTTAGGTGGTAGCCAACAAGGCTTCAGAGTTCCCTGTCACCCTAGTGTTGCTGCTGCAACCACTACCCCAATTTTTTTTATGATTTTAGGGCCCCTCCTTAGATTTTTAGTTTTTAATCTTGATTAGACTACTTTTACTCCTTAAAGGTTTCTGTCCATGACTTAGTTTTTGTTTTGGACAAGTATGAAAGGTTTTTGCACTAAGTTAAAACTCACTTTTTTTTTTCGGTGTGTTGGAAGAACCTAAAAAATTTAGCCGACACGGTGGAAAAATTTGGTCTTTCCATTCGATAGCTCCCAACCGATTTTTCTTTTTTTTCCCAAATCCTATGTCTTTCTCGGAAGTTTTGTCGAGTTTTCAACCGATGGTTGCGGCTAAATTCGATATTTGGAGCCGATGTGTTCAACTGGACTCAACGTTTCACTACTAATCGGAAGCTTCTTCATGAATTCATCGATGATCTTTCTTCGGGCATTCCCAGTAAACTTTTTTAATAGTTTCAGTAAAACCTTAAGATTTATCGAGAGCGCGACAAAATTCATGGCTCATAGTCGATTTTTGTAGCCAAAACCTTTGGATGATTTGTCCCAACACGGTTTTTTGCGGATGTTTGTGATTGTTTGAGCCGACGGTCGTGGAAGGGTTGGGATGTCAGAATCGACAGTGTCAGGGGTGGGGGGTTATTTGTCTCTTGCCGATTCCAAGTCAGAGGATTCTTCGATGAGGTTTAGGATCCAAAACATCGTTTGCATTTACACCCCCTAGCGACCGCATTTAATGCGTGTTTATGAGTTTTCTATATATAACCCATGAAGTTTTGTTTTACGGACTGTTACTCCATTTTGAGCACATAGAGTTGTCGATTACTTGTTGGAGCCTACGGTTTGTTCTCCAACCACCACTCCTTTTCATCGTTTTCCAGGTAGGCCTCAAACTTTGTCATTAAACTCTTTGTGTAAAATATGGGTTTGGTAAAACAATGTTTTGGGGATTCAACGTTTACGGGGTGAGGGTTTTTCTACCGTGGTTTTTAAAGCCTTTTCCCCACCTCTTAGGGTTTCATTTTTTCTTGGGCCCAGAGGGAAAAGTTAGAAGAAGACAGACTTAAAAAGGAGCAGGAGGAAAGGATGCAAAGAGAAGTTGAGCAAGTAGCCGAGGAGTTAAGGAGGAAAGAGCAAGAAGAAAAAGATAGGGAGAGTCTGGAAGGGGATACTGAGTAGGATAATACAGAAGATACTCCCTCTACATAAAATGACACCCTAACTGGAGGTCACCTCCCTCTCGCAGAATTGGGATTGGTGCCCTTTACTCCATCGAAACATCATGCGGTATAATTTCTGGATAAGGAATTCTTCAACCCCAAAAGAAAAACCATTGTTCAGAGGTTGAAGAAGAGACTAAAGGTCGGTACCCATCCTAAGGTAGTAAGAGTGAATGAGAGAGATGTCATGACAGGTATTGATGAAGTTCCAAAACTAATGGAATCAATCAATCTCGTAGCTGCTCAAGTGAATGCCTATAATATTGATAGATTGAAAGAAAATGCAAATCAATACAAAGAAAAGATGGTAAGAATAAAGGATACTATGATGAAAGAAAGAGGAGAAGGCCGAGAAATGAAGAGAAAACATGAGGCTACTCTTTCAAAGTTTGAGAGATTCTAGAAGGCCTACCATGTTTTAGAATCAGGAAAGGATGCCTTGCTACTTTCAAATACCATTGCCGAGAGAGAAAAGAAGGAACTTGAAAATAATATTTTAGATTTAGAGGCGCATAAGGTTTCAATTGATAGATAAGAAAAAGAGCTAAATTCCTGAGTAGTAGAGTTGGAGGCACGAAACAACTCATTGGAAATTCAGCGCAAGGAAGCAAATGAGCAGCAAGTTGATATTACTCCTTTACGAGAGAAATCCCTCCTAATCGGGAGGAAAATATATTAGGTCCAACTAAATCTTGTAGAAGAGGTCTATAAGATTAAACAGGAAGAAACAAGATTGCAAGAAATTTCAGAAATCTCAACTGATTTCAGAATGAAGACCCTAGAAGTTGTAGAAAATATTCAAGGTGAACTGACTTGGGTAGAAACTAATGCAACATTTCTTGAGCATTTACCACAGAAGACTACCGAAATCTTGACAATAGAATTCATACTCCTACATTTCAGCAGCAAGGTTGTTGCAAGATTGACTGTTGGGATCAAAAAAACTTTGTAGAGGTGTATGGATTTTTATAAAAAAATGCTCACAACACATAACAAGCGTCAAACATCTGTAGAAAAAAGAATCCATAATTTTCTAGACCAAGAGACATTTGAAATACCTCCAGGACAGATTGCAGGAAGATGAGCTTAGCATACAACAAATTAAATACCTCATTGACAAAGTGGTAAAGAACTCGGTTGCACAAGCTGTGGTCAGTAATTTCCTTCTGGAAGACCTGCTTAGGGTAACTCCACCCAAAGCAGTGGAAATAAAGTCACAACTGGATATAAATGAAGTGACACTTAGGTTGCTAGATCCTTCGGATTTCAAGACTATCACTACAGAAGATGATGCATGGAAAGAATTCATTGGAGCATTAGCTTGACCCTCCTAAGTTTGTCTTGTTTACATGTGGCACTTTTGTAAATTATCTTATCTTATTTTCAATTTCCTAGTGCCAGTCACTAGAGGACGAATTTCATAAGTCGAAGAGTCAAGGAATCCTAAAAAGAAGGGGTAGCCCAAAAGTCATTTGTAAAATGTATAAATAGGGGTAGAATAGATATTAGAAGGGACATTTCACTAGCGCATACATGTTGTTATTTGTATGAATAACTATTTCCTTTTATGAATAAAGGAGAACCAAATTTTTCTAGAGGAAGGACTCTACAAGTTTCCAAATGGATTGTGTGGATTTCTAAATGCTAAACTATTAATTTTTTAGTCTGCTACACAACTATGATATTGTTCTAACTTGATGAATTACTTATGTGGTTTATGAATGATTTTTCTTTCTGTTAGAAATCTTGTGCATATGAACGAGTAATGAACGTGTTAACAAAACATATCTATCTTTGTTTATATTTTTCTACTGTAATTTTTTGCGTCGAATTTGAAAAGCTACCTGTAGGATTCCACAAGAAGAATTACAATACATTACTGAATTAAATATAATATTTTCTCCTGTGGGGGATAGGTTAGATAGAGTAGCTTAGAGTAGATTAGTCATTTTTTCTTTCGTAGAAGTGATTGTGGGGCAAGAGCAGCAAGACGGGAGGTAAGAACCTACACAAGTCTAGTGAGGTTCTTGTTCACCAGTCACTTGCATTTCATCTTAAAACATAAAATTACATAAAAAGTGGTCCGGGCTACAACCGATAAAACAAACTTAAAAAGTTGTTTTAATTCTCCCGTAGTCGGCCCTTTAACCGGATGGATTACCCATACCAAATAGTAAACGATCTATTTGGGAACATTTATTGGGGAGAATCCGTACTATCAGTATCTGTGATTTTTTCAAGCATCAACAGTTTTGGCACTAGAAGGAGGGCCGCCAGTGCATGGATGGAAGATGAAATACGTTTACTAGAAATTGTTGTAGGTAATTTATCCAGCTTGAGTATTTTAATTGTTTGTAATTTTGACTAGGACAGGGTGAACTGTAAGGGTTTGTGGTCAGTTAGGATGGCCACTTCCTTCCCAAGCCTTGTAATGTCTCCATTGCTTAATGTCTTGCACAATGGCATGTAGTTCCTTTTCATACGTCGAATACCTTATAATAGTGTCATTGAAAGATCCATAATTAAAAGTGATTGGGTGACCAAACTAAGTGATCACTGTGTCTCAATGTGTCCATCTCAATCTCAAAACTTTGATGCAAATTAGGTAACACAAGTACTGGAGCAATACAAAGCCGATGTTTGAGCTGCTCAAACACTTATTTTTGTGTCAGTTTCCATATGAAGATAGTTTTCCAATTTCCCTTAGTGAACTGATTCCAAGGCTAGGCTATGTGACTTAAGCGGAGTATGAACCGTTGATAGAAACTTTCCAAACCAAGAAAACTTCTTAGTTCTTGAATTTTTTGAGGAATTGGCTAATATTTGAGGATATGTACTTTATCTGGGTTGACGTGAATGCATGCTGAGTCAATTACATACCCCAAATATTTGATGTTGGTCATCGCAAATGAGCATTTGTCCATCTTTAAATATAGTCGATGTTGTTGGAGACTGTCGAATACTTGTTGAAGTTGTTTGAAATTTTTTTCCCATGATCGACTGAAAATAAAGATATCATCGAGATAAACAATGAAACATTTGTTGATGAAAGGTCACAGAAGTTCATCCATATATCACATGAAGGTCACAGGTGCACTGGTTAAGCTGAAAGGCATGACTAACCATTCAAACAATCATTCCTTGGTTTTGATAGAATATTTCCATACATCAGTGGACTCAATTTGAATTTGATGATATCCTGACTTGAGGTCGATATTCATAAAGAATTTAGAAACTTTTTGAGAGTCGATGAGTGTTTATCCTCGAAAGAGGGTATCTATTCCTTACCAAAATTTTGTTGAGATCTAGATACTAGATGGACATGGGCCAAGTTCCATCTTCCTTTGGAAGGAGGATGACTAAACTTCAACAAGGAGAGGAGTTGGGTTGGATGTGACCTTTGTTGATCAAATCCTATATCTGTCTACAAATATATTGATTCTTGATAATGTGTTTGATGTAAAGAAATGTGTTAGGTAATGGAATGGTCACAAGACCAACTATTTTCACGATATCTTCAGAAATGAAGTTCTTCTAGCTACCATTATCCACAATCATATGTAATGTATTTGTCTAGACCCATATATGTGTATGGAACATGCGTTCTTGTTCCTCCTCATTGATGATAATCGAGGATGTCATAGTGGCTGATGTCAAAATCAAAAGGTTTTATGCATCTAGGTCAGATTCTACCATGGATTTATCAGACAAGTTAGATGTCGATAATTTTTCCAAAAATGTCTTTTGAGCTTTGCATTCTAATATATTATGACATGATGAATTGTGATAATCACACCATTTCTTGGTGGGAGGTTGTTTTCTATGTTCCCTTTTGTCTTTCGTATTTCTAAAAGTATTTCTTATTGTGTTCATACTTTGGCGTGGTCGGTTGAGAATATTGTCTTAACTTGTCGTAGTTAGTTGGTGACTTCTTGTTGGATGTTCAAGCTATTGTCTTGGTCACAAAACATGTTTTGCCTTTCTATTTAGATTCAATCTTGCTGGCATAATGGAATGAATACACACGCATACCAATAGTAAAAAACTTCATTTCTTGCTGAATGTATAGGGATAATCCACTGACGTACTTCAATACAAGCAATTTCTCTTCTTTTTGGATGCCAAGTCTAGCCATGAGTCTATATAACTCATTGGTGTAACTCTGGATGGACTGGTCTTTCCATTGACTTAGCTACTACCACTTCTTATGATTATGTTCAATGTATTTAGGCAGGTAGAACTCCTTTCGAATGTATGCGGCATAATTATCCAACATGTCTATGGGGTCCCCTTCTTATTCCATCTTTGTCGATACATTCTCCCACCAACAGTGAATAGAGGTTAGCGTTTTTAAGGATGCAATGTTTATCTTTTCTGCTTCAGGGAGTTGATTCAATGAGTAGTAGGATTCAAGTTGTTGTACCCAATTGTCGATGGATTCTGCATCAATATTGACTTCAAGATTCAGTATGTCCATATTCATTTTCACTTTGAAGGGGATGATTTTACCTGAGTGAGATATCGTCGAAGATTCTCTGGATTTCAAAGCGAATCACATGAGAATCTCGTTGAACTAGGAAAATATTTTGGTTTAGTGGAGAACGAGTGATTTTTATATGAGTTTCTATGTTTCGTTAGTTGCATGTCTATTGTTTGTTTCTTTGGCCATCTTCTATGAACTTGAAGGTAGTGTCTTCTTGTATTGCAAGTGTGTTTAAACTAGAATAAGTCAGGTAACTTCAATAAAATTTTCTTCGCAAATTAAGCTCTGAATATTTGTCTAATACCAATGATCTAGGTTCCCAAGCACACATTGGGGACAACAGTTCGATTGAATGAATCAAGCACTGTTATGGAATAAGCATATAAAGACTAAGTAAAAGCATGAAATACACTACACAGAAAAAATGAAAAAATTCGAACCAATATCTCTTATTTGATTATTGCTCTATTACTTGCTTGTAATTTACATTAGAGTACATGCTTATATAGGATGTTGAGATACTTGGGTGACTACCCATTATGTTCATTTACAAGGAAGTTAGAATGGTTGGGACGTTCAACCGTTATAGGCAACTGGAAAATAGAGATACATTTTGTTGTAGCCGTGTTGAGATGTTGAAGTCGATGCTGCATGTAGATATGAGAAACCTATCGAGGTTGTGTCGAGGCTCGAAGTTATCAAAGTCGATGGAACCTATGGAAGTAAAAAAACACGCCAACTGTTGAGTGGATCAATCTCCCTCCTCACACTATCCAATCACTCTTATCCCCATACACCAACACCCATACCTTCAACACTTCCAAGTATGTGTGCTCTCCCTCACTGCCCCCATGCTCCTACACTTTCCCTCACTACACCTCTACTCTAGTCTGTCTCACATCTCTCTATGCTCACCTCCATCTACTCCCATCCACATGCTCTGAGCTCCCTTCAACCTTCTCTAATATCGCCTCAACCTTCTCCCTTCCACCATCCCACTCGTTGCTCGTCACTCTCACTGCTCCTGCTCATTGGTCCTTCCCATGATGTTTCCAACCACCCTCCGCTCCTCTCTCCTCCCTATATTCCTTTAGAAAAAACACAATATATATAATAATAAAATAAAAATATTATTTTAATATTATAAAAATCTATTACAATTTTATAATAAATTTATTATTATCATTATTAATAATAAACTATTATTATATAATAATATTGTAATAGCTATATATACTCAAATATAAAGCTCAATAAGATGAGTACAATAAATACAAAGAGAAACCCTCCAGATAATAAGGATGCCTCCATAAAGATATAAGATGATCCTGTTCAAAGTATATTGGAAACTCTTGAGAAGAAAATGAGGACATTCGCGACCTAAATCTCAAAATTTAGTTACTAAGATACTAAGTTAGAGGAGGAAAGAAATCACATACAAGCCCAATCCACATCATCATTAACAAAGTAAATATTGATTTACCAAGGTTTGATGGAGAAAATAATCTAGACAAGATTCGATGTATAATCAAAATCAAGAAATATTTTAAAATGTACAATATATATGGCAACGACGACAAATTGAATGTTGCTGCAATGTACATGGATAAAACTGCTTGTGACTGGGTCTTGTGGTGGAACTCATCAATGAAGAGAGGAAGCCTAGTTATAGACTCGAACATCTTCAAGGAAAAATTCTTTAGACGATTTCAAGACATGGAAGAAGCATAAATCTACAACTAGTTCGCTCGTTTACAACAAGAAGGACCTGTTGATGAAGATGTTAGCAATCTATTTGTCCTGACCACTCATGTCCAAGATATAACTGAAGAACGAATCCTACAAATTTCCATTGGTGGGATAAAAAAGAGTATTTAAAGTGAGATAAAATTATTATACATCAAAGACATGGAATAAGTCTATGAGAAAGCAAAATTAATTGAAGAAAATAAAAAAATCACAACATTTGTTGGTTCATATACCACCCCACCTAAGAGAAAATGAGAAAACAGGAGAAAATCCATGCTATAAGTGTAATTCCCCTAGTTGGTGTCTAGGACATAAGTGTAAAAATAAGAATATATTCTTGAGTGAAAAAAGTAATATTTGTGATGATAATGATGAACAATCTGTTGGAGACATTTACCACCATACACACACATTTTGGTAAATTTGGACTATCCTAAGTTTTATAGACTTAATTGACATCAAAAGAGCACTGTATAACATCAGCATGAGCACACCCACGCCTACCTGAAGTCAAGGGGGCCAACTAATCCTTCTCCTTCATTCAGGGAGGCTAGTTAAACCACTATAGTTAAACCACTATCCTAAGTTTTATAGACTTAATTGACATCAAAAGAGCACTGTATAACATCAGCATGAGCACACCCACGCCTACCTGAAGTCAAGGGGGGCAACTAATCCTTCTCCTTCATTCAGGGAGGCTAATTGGAGCACTTGGGGGGTGATCTGAGTGTCATAAATGCACTTAATTGATAACTAATGGTTACAATAAGTTAAACAGAGCAATGAAGGTGCCTCCTTTCATTAAATTGATTATTTAATTAATATTTAATGAACTGGAGTCAATAGGGGCGCCTCCAACCACTTCTAAGGGTCAGTTAGACTTTGGTTAACCTCACTAGGGTTCATTGTAGTTATTTATGCACTACCACTTGTTGGTTGGCCTACAGTGACATGTGTCTGAGATACTTTCAGTTAGACTCAGTCATTTATTGCACTCTGACTTCAGTTAGGACTCAGTTGAGTCAATTAGGGTTTTGATTAGTGGTTAACTTGAGTGTTCATTGTGGCTTACATTCAGTTAAGCTAGACTCACTCATTCAATTCGATTGACCTCCTTGGGAATTCGAATTGTCTTGGAATTCATGCATCTGGCATGATCATTTTATTGTATCGTCATTCTTTCATTTGATTATGAAGAGTTGCTACTTCCATTGCAGCACCATTTTTCCAATTTTATGCATATTTGTCTGTATTCTTTGTGAGACTGTGTTTTTAGTTCCTAGACTATTTTGACAAATTAATATGGTATTAGGGATCACGGCGGGATGAAGCTCAGATCTCTCAAAAAAAAGTTTTTTGATAGATCTTGCATGAAAAATTGAGCAAAAGCTCAAAAATTCTAGCACTGCACCAGAAGCCAAGGCTTACCACTTAATACCCCAAGTAAGGAAATTGTTGGTCAAATTTGCTTGATCAACTATGATGGGTGTGATGAAATCCTAAAATGTGCAGGATGTCTAACCTTATGGTGCCCCTTTTGTTGTGATTTGGAGGTTTTTAACAGGTGAAAGCATTCGCTCCAACAGTTTCAGATGGCTTCTTCCGTAGAACTATTGATTCCGCTCAATTTCCACTCATGGAAAGGAGACGTGGAGATCCATCTACATGCTAGAGGAATCTATAGGGTCACTATGGAAACTAAAGAAGAGCATGCTTCTGTGACATACAAATTTATATTCTTGAACAAGAAAGATGAAGCATTCGGATTCTTGTGCCTCTTTATTTCTCGGGATATTCTTTTCCATCTCTCAATATTGAATACTCTAAAGGAAATCTGGGACAAATTGGAAACCCTATATGGAAAATAGGACAGTTTGAGAGTATACCAGCTTGAGAATGAGTTGATTTATTTATAGCCTTCCAATTTCGATACCTTGAATGATTTTTTCACAAAGTTCAAGCACATTATCTTACTATTGAAGCAATGTAAGGTGGAGAAGGAGGATGATCCGCTCATCCTCACCATACTCTCCAAACTTGGAGCTGATTATTCATTGTTTGTCTCTAGATTCCATGCAGGGAATCTCACAACCCCTGGATGGAAGATGCCTTCACTCAATGCCTTCACTGAGTCCCTAACAAGTGAACATGATAATATTGTCTAGATGGGGATCGTTAGATCCTCTCGTGATAAATCCCTCCATGTCTCGAGGCCCAAAGATATGAAGGGTAAAGGAAAGTAGCAGAAGAACTTAAAAACCAAATTTGAATCTCCTAGGACTAAATTTGAAAACCAGCAGCATGAAGAGTCTTCCGGCTCAAAGAAGAACAAAGGAAAAGGGCATCATGGAAAGGAAAGAGTCAAGTGTTCATACTACGGGAAGGGATTCCACCCTAAACTTGCTTGCATGAAAAATAAACTTGATGAAGCTACCTCTCTCCTAGAGAGAAATCACATCAATATTTCGAAAAGCTTTCGGAGGAGAGATCAGCAAGATCAGGAACCATAGCATGAAAGAGTCCATGTGCTCATGGAAAGCACTTCAAATTCCAAAGAACTCTTGATAGATTCTGGAGCTTTGAACCACATGATGGATGAAAGAGACTCCTTCTCATCTTTGGAGAATGTTAAATCCATTCCCATCCACATGGGAGATGACTCCACCATCATATCCGAAGGACAAGGTATTGTTGATATTTAGCATGGCTATTTTTCAAATGTTCTGTACGTACCATCTCTGGCATCAAACCTCCTTAATGTTTATCAAATGACACATATGGGAGTTCCCAAGAGAGTCTCCTTCATCCTGAATGATGTAAATATCACAGAAATTGCATCCGATAAACTTGTTGCGAAAGGCCTTTCAAACCATCATGCAAAAGCCTATGAGTTCTCCCATTTTGTGGTGGATGTAAAGCCCACCGCATTGGTGACTCATAGAAATGAAGTTAGTAGACTATGGCATGAGAGGTTTGACCATATAAACTTCAAATACTTGCATTAATTACAGGAGAATTCTATGGTTGAAGGCCTCTTGGTCATCAAGGCAACCACTGGAATTTGCAAGGGCTATGTTGTTGGAAAGCACCCTAAGCATAAGTTCGACCGGGGGAAGGAAAGATGAGCATCATGCATCTTGGAACTGATACTTTTTGATATCAGTGTTCCCATGCCTATCACATCCATGAATGGATCAAGGTACGTTCTGAATTTCATTGATGATTTTTCCAGGTACACATGGGTCTTCTTTATCAAAAAGAAGTCGGAAGTCTGTGAAAAATTCACTGAATTGAAGGCCTTAATCGAGAATGCATCTGGAAAAAAGATCAAGATGTTGAGATATAATAATGGCGGGGAGTATGTCATTAATGTGTTACTACATATATGTTCCCAAAGTGCTATTCAAGTCCAGCATTCAGTTCTCTACACTCCCTAGCAGAACGGTGTAGCGGAGAGGAAGAATCGATCGCTCAAGGAGATGACCACCTGTATGTTGGAATCAAAGAAGTTGGCTGCAAATTTGTGGGATTAAGACATGCATGTTGCAGCATATATTTAGAATATATTGCCACACTCATCCATGAAAGGGAATACCCCTTTTGAAGCATACTTCAAACACAAGCCGTATGTGTCAAATCTGCGGGTGTTTGGGTCCACTGCATGGGCCTGAATTCCACTTGATAAAAGGAGGGATTTGCAACCGCAAAGCATAGAATATCTATTTATTGGGTATCCTAATGAATGAAAATTTTTCAAGCTTCTGGATATAAAAACAAAACAGATCATCATCGAAAGGAGCGTGAAGTTCGATGAGCCTCTTCAGGAGGTGGAACTAGTGAAGGAGAAAATTGCTTAATTTCCTTCCTATTCTACTGAATATTTGGATGATGAAATTGGGGGTGATGAACCTGATTTGGATCCTATAATTTATGATATCAGTGTACAGTGAACATCAAATGCTGAATCAGATCCTGAATTACAAAATCATCTCCCAACATGGGCTCGACAGACACTCTCCTCCATAGGAGATAACATTGGAAATCCGAATGATCCAAGGAGAACCCAATCTTATTTCCAAATAGAAGGTATTGCGCTCTCTTGTCCTGATTATTTGCTGTCCTAATATTGTTATTTGATGATAATTTTATACAATAAGTATTACTACCATGCTTGGAAGGATCCTATATGGCAAGTTGCCATGGATGAAGAGATGAATTCTCTTCAGAAAAACACTACTTGGGAGCTAGTTTCTCTTCCTTCGGGAAGGAAATTGGTTCAATGCAAGTGGGTATTTCGGAATAAGGTTTCTGTATATGGTAGAACCTACAAATATAAGGCAATTCTGGTGGAAATTTTTTTCTCCCAGGTCCAAGGTGTGGACTACCATGAGAATTTTGCACCGGTTGCAAAAGTGGACTCCATCCGCCTAGTTTTGGCAATTTCAGCATCTAAGCACTGGGAAGTGAAGCATATGGATGTTAAGTCAGCATTTATGCATGGAGATATTCATGAGGAGATATATATGAAGTAGACTGAGGGATACATTTCTGATCCATCTTTGGTTTGCAAGCTAAATAATTCACTATACTGGTTAAAACAGGCCCCAAGAGAGTGGTATTCCAAGATGGATGCCTTCCTTCTCTCGCAAAACTTCCAAAGGTATATATAAGATCCAAATGTGTATACATAGTAGTATGATGGTCATTTCATTATTATTGTTTTATATGTTGATGAATTACTGATCACAGGTAGCATAGTTGCTTCTGTTTCAATCATCAAAACTGCTCTCCACAATGCATTTGAAATGAGCGATTTGGGGCTCTTAAAACAATTTTTGGGGCACGAAATTGAGCAAAATTCTGATGGGATAATGGTCACTAAATACAAATACATATAATACCTTTTATTTAAGTTTAACATGGATGAATGTAGAGCTGATCCATTCCATTTCCTTTCAGGGATCATCCTTGAAGAAGGAAAAGGCACACCTCCCATGGACTGCACTATTTATTGACAGTTGATTGGTAGCTTGTTGTACTTGACTCATTCTCGACTTGATATCTATTATGCCATGAATTCCGTATCAAGATACATGTAGAAGCTCCATGATATTCATTGGAAGGAAGCCAAGAGGATCCTCTAGTAAATTCAAGGAACCAGGTCCTACGACATTCATTATGCTGTAGACTCCGAGCTAGAGCTGGTTGGATACATAGATTCCGATTGGGCGGGTGATTCTATTGATCGAAATCTACTTCCAGATATGTCTTCATGTTTGGTGGTTGTAATGCCCCAGTTTTGACCCCATTGCATTAAACGTACATGATGTATATATTGTAAAGGATCATGGTGTGGAGCTAAAGGCCAAGGCCCCACCATTGATCGGTTATGCTATGTTTTGGATTTGTCACTGATGGTATATCAGGGCATGCGGCATATACTATGTTGGCCATCATGTAAATATGCATCTATAATTAATTAAATGAATCCAACCAGCTACGCTCGCGGCAACTAAATCGAAAGGGGCATGATTTTCACAAGGATAAGGGTGGGGGAAAATTTGTTTAACCTTGGACAATGAGAGAAAAACCCATGTGTCTTCTTCCCTTGTCTTATTCCAACCACTTTCATTAAGAAAGGCTACTAGTGGTTGAGGTAGTTATGATCTTTGGGGAGTGGGGTGGCAGGATTGTCAGTCCTTGCCTCCATGCACACTCCATCCACGTTTGACTTCACTATGGCAAAAAAAAACTTCACGCACATCCCAATTCGCGACCTCACGATTTTTCTGTTTACCTCCACAGTCTGTTCCTTCCTCACGTTGCTCATCCACACGCAGGGATTTCACTCTCCACGACTATGCTTAACACCCACGCACTGTAATTTCGCGTCCTCCGTGTTGTTTGTTCATCCATGGACAAAAACAGATCTGTTTTTCCTCACGCAGGACCTCCATTGTTGTGCAATATCACGCAGAGGGTTTCTTCCTCGTTTTTCGTCTTCACGCACAGGGTTTTGCTGGGTTTACCCACGCAGTAGTTTCCTCTGTGGATTTGGGAGTGGTGTGGCTCCGTCCCTTACTCATGGGTCGTTTTGTGGGTTCTACATTGTGGTTTTTCATGCGCCGGTCGGGAGTCTGTAAATTCGTCCCTAGTGTGGTCTGCATATGTTTTTCCCCTGCGGCTTCGATTGTGTGAACCGGACTGTTGTTTTCCCATGTATGTTGGTAATGTGTGCTGATTTCATTTCAGGACTGTTGTTCTTTCCCCATGTCCACTGATACATTTGGGGTCGTGAAACCCACTTGGGATTCATTTTTCCCTGTTTAAGCTGTGGTAGCTAATTGATTGCATACATGCAATGGTTGGTCTTCAGACTGTGTAAGGAGCAGGGAGGTTGGCTTAGTTTTGCTTGATAAACCTGGTGGCTGGAAACCACACAGATAGAGCTAGAGGGCTGGCCTTCTTCTCCATCACCCCTGAATAGCACTAGAAGGGAATGCAGGGCCTGAGGGACTGTGTAGCAGAGAAGGGACTGATTCCTTGTGTTGGGTGTGTTTGGGTGTCTTAGAGGCCAGGCTAGTTCTGGTGTAGGTGTTCTTGGCTCTGTGATGAGCTCACTAGCTTAGTATTTATCCTTTCCCAACTCCTGGATGGCCTGATAAACCCAACTTTGTTGGCTTGGCTGTGTGTTTTGTATATCCTTGGCTATGTGTAAGCCTGCTAGTTCCCTTATTCCTTGGAGAATCATGCCTAGCTCAGGGGTGGCAGCGTTGCTGAAAAATTGAGGAGCACGCTGGCCTATGGTTGGGTGGAACGTTGGAGCGACGTAGCTGGTTGTGGAAGGAGATTTCATAAGATAAGTGATCTTGTCCATTTTACTTCTGCAACTATATTTCTGTTAATGAATTAAAATGAACATGTTGAGATGAATGCTTGTTTGAATGCATGATGGATTCCGCTGTGCAATACACATAATTGTAGTTGTGTATGTTGATTAATTGCATCTGTATATGATAGATATTCCTATGTGCATACTCTAGTTCAGAGATTTTGTTTAAGCATTCTTTTTAGCAATTTATGGTCTGTACATGTTCATGGGGCTCTTAGCCCGGGTGATCGAAGCTTGTAGTTGCGTCCTCTTTGCCGGTCGGAGGCATGGGGACGTGAAAGTGGTGGCCCATTTTTTGGTCTAGCAAAAAGCAGGCCACCATAGAATTGTCTTTAGCAGAAGTTGAGCACCGAGGAGCAGTGAATGCTTGCATCCAAGCTATTTAGTTACAAGGCATCATTAGCGGAAATTTGGGGTCTAAAATGGGCCTTATAAGAAAACGCGCCAACAATAAATTTTGTGAGTTGGAATTCAAGAACCAATAGAATTTCAATAAAATGAGTCAACCATAATGGTTGAATTAACATATTTGTCATAAAACAAAACTACCTTTTTTGTTTGTATTTTCGACATATCTCCCTGTGTTTTTATTCAAATTTCGAGTGGGATAGCTCTTAGGATGCGGAATTTAATTCCACATCCAACGAGTAGCCACACTGCATACTTTTGATGGATCCCGCTACCCCCAAAACAAAAAATACCTGAAAAACGTGATGATGAAATCATCATCATGTTTTTTCAGGTATTTCTTGTTTTGGGGGTAGCGGGGTCCGTCAAAAGTATGCAGTGTGGCTACTCGTTGGATGTGGAATTAAATTCTGCATCCAAGGAGATCTCCCGCTTGAAATGTGAATAAAAACACAGGGAGATATGTTGAAAATATGAACCAAAAAAGTAGTTTTTTCATTCTTCCTCCAAAATTAATTAATATTATTTTATTATTTTAACTATTGTTTTATTATTTTTAACTATTATTTTATTATTTTCCTTAGGAGGCCCATTTTAGACCTCAAATTTCCTCTAATGTCTGTTAGAGTTTGATCTTGGTAGTACTTTGTCCACTGTCCTCTTTTGTGATCATCAAAGTGCTATTAAGATATCCATAGATCCATTTACTAGGTAGGGATACACATGCACTATATCAGGGAGCTACTACATGATAGGACCATCATTCTACAATACTGCTTGACTGATGAGCAGATTGCAAACATTATCACCAATATATTTTCACAAAAGAAGTTCACTTACCTTCGTTCACTGTTGGGGGTGAGTTCATCAGGGTGATCCAATTACTTTCAGGTTTTAGATTAAGGGGGGTTTTTCCCACTGGGTTTTCCCTCTTTTTCTCACTTAGTTTGTTTTGAGCATTGTTTGTATTTTAGTATTATACAGGGTGACCTATGGCCTTTTTTGACTGAGCGCTAGCATTCTTATGCGCTTTATGTTTTCTACTTCTTTGGAGTATAGCTTAAGGGGGGGGTGTTGGAGACATTTACCACCATACACACTCATTTTGGTCAATTTGGCCTAGTTAAACCACTATCCTAAGTTTTATTGACTTAATGACATCAACATGAGCACACCCACGGCTACCTTTAGTCAAGGAGGCCAACTAAGCCTTCTCCTTCATTCGAGGAGGCTAACTAGAGCACTCTGAGGGTGATCTGAGTGTCATAAATGCACTTAATTGATAACTGATGGTTACAATTAGTTAAACAGAGTAGTGAAGGCACCTCCTTTCATTAAATTTATTATTTAATTAATATTTAATGAACTGGAGTCAACAGGGGCACCTCCAACCACTTTTGATGGTCAGTTAGACTTCAATTAACCTCATTAGGGTTCATTGGAGTTATTGATGTGCTACCACTTGTTGGTTGGATTGCAGTGACATGTGTCTAAGCTACTTTGAGCTAGACTCAGTCATTTATTGCACTTTGACTTTAGTTAGGATGCAGTTGAGTCAATTAGGGTTTTGATCAGTGTTTAACTTTAGTGTTCAATGTGGATTACATTTAGTTAAGCTAGACTCACTCATTCAATTCAAATGACCTCCTTGGGAATTCAAATTGTCTTGGAATTCATGCATATGGCATGATCATTGTATCTTATCATCATTCTTTTATTTTATTATACAGAGTTGCTACTTCCATTGCAGCACCATTTTGCAAATTTTATGCATATTTATCTGTATTCTTTGTGAGACTATGTTTTCAGTTCTTAGACCACTGCGGCAAATTGATATGGTATCAGGGCTCATGATGGGATGAAGCTCAGATCTCTCAGAAACAAGGTTTTTGACAGATCTTGAATGAAAAATTGAGCAAAATCTCAAAAATTCCAGCAATGCACCAAAAGCCAAGGCTTACCACTTAATACCTCAAGTAAGGAAATTATTGGTCAATATTTCTTAATCAACTATGATGGGTGTGAGGAAAGCCTAAAATGTGTAGGATGTTTGACCTTATGGTGCCCCTTTTGTTTTTATTTGTAGGTTTTTAACAGGTGAAAGAATTTTCTCTAGCAGTTTCAGATGGCTTCTTCCATAGAACTCTTGACTTCGTTCAATTTCCACTCATGGAAATGAGACATGGAGATCCAGCTACATGCTAGAGGACTCTATAGGGTTACTATGGACATTGAAGAAGAGAATGCTTCTATGACAGACCAAGATAGATTCTTGAATTAGAAATATGAAGCATTTGGATTCTTGTGCCTCTTTATTTCCCGTGATCTTATTTTCCATCTCTTGGGATTGAAGACTCCAAAGGAAATCTAGGACAAATTGGAAACCTTGTATGGAAAATAGGATAATTTGAGAGTATACTAGCTTGAGAATGAGTTGATCTCTCTCTATCCTTCCAATTTCGATACTTGAATGATTTTTTCACAAATTTCAAGCACATTCTCTTACTGTTGAAGGAATGTAAGGTGGAGAAGGAGGATGATCAACTCATCCTCACCATACACTCCAAAATTGGAGTTGATTATCCGTTGTTTGTGTCTATATTCTATGTGGGGAATCTTACAACCCCTGGATGGAAGATGCCTTCACTCAATGCCTTCATTGAGTCCCTAACAAGTGAACATGATAATCTTGTCTAGATGGGGATCATCAGATCCTCCTATGATCAAGCACTCCATGTCTCGGGGCCCAAATATTTGAAGGGTAAAGGAAAGTAGCAAAAGAACCCAAAAACAAAATTCAAAGCTCCTAATCCTAAAGTTGAAAACCAGCAGCATGAAGAGTCTTCCGGCTCAAAGAAGAACAAAGGAAAAGGGCATCATGGAAAGGAAAAAGTCAAGTGTTCATATTGCGGGAAGGGTTTCCACCCTAAACATGCCTACATGAAAAATAAACTTGATGAAGCTACCTCTCTCCTTGAGAGAAATCACATCAATCTTCTGGAAAGCTTTCGGAGGAGAGATCAGCAAGATCGGGAACCACATCATGAAAGAGGTCATGCCCTCATGGCAATCACTTGAAATTCCAAAGCACTCTTGATAGATTCTAGAGCTTTGAACCACATGATCGCTGAAAGAGACTCCTTCTCATCTTTGGAGACCGGAAAATCCATTCCCATCCACATGCGATATGACTCCACGATAATATCCGAAGGACAAGGTACTGTTGATCTTGAGTATGGATATTTTTCAAATGTTATTTACGTACCATCTCTGGCATAAAACCTCCATAGTTTTTATCAAATGACACATATGAGAGTTCCCAAGAGAGTCTCCTTCAACCCGGATTATGTAGAGATCATATAACTTGCATCCAAGAAACTTGTTGCAAAAGGCCTTGCAAACGATCATACAAAAGCCTATGATTTCTTCCATTTAATGGTGGATGCAAAGCCCATCGCATTGCTGACTCATGGAAATGATGTTAGTAGACTATGGCATGAGAGGTTCAACCATCTAAACTTCAAATACTTGCATCAATTACAAAATAATTGTATGGTTGAAGGCCTCTGAGTCATCAAGGAAACCATTAGAATTTGCAAGGGACGTGTTGCTGGAAAGCACCGTAAGCATAAGTTCGATTGGGGGAAGGAAAGCCGAGCATAATGCATCTTGGGACTGATACATTCTGATATCAGCAGTCCCACGCCTATAACATCCATGAATGGATCAAGGTACGTTCTGACTTTCAGTGATGATTTTTCCAGGTACACATGGGTCTTCTTTATCAAAAAGAAGTCAGAAGTTTGTGAAAAATTCACTAAATTGAAGGCATTGATTGAGAATGCATCTGGCCAAAAGATCAAGATATTGAGATCTGATAATGGTGGGGAGTATGTCAGTAATGAGTTACTGCATATATGTTCCCAAACAAAGTCACCATAAAAGATAAATTCCCCATTCCCTTTGTTCATGAACTGTTGGATGAGCTACATGGTGCAAAATATATTTCTAAGATAAAATTAAAATCAATATATTACCAAATCCATATTTGAGAAGAAAATGTCCCCAAAACAACATCTGCACCCACGAAGGTTTGTATGAATTTCGAGTCATTTTGTTTGGATTATCCAACACTTGCACCATTTAAAGCAGTGATGAATGACTTGTTTCGCCCTTACCTAAGGAATATCATGCTATTTTTCTTTGATGATATCCTTATTTGTAGTAAAAATTGGAACTCACACCTCAAGAATGTGGAAACAATATTGAAGCTTCTAGAAGAAAACAATTTTTATGCTAACAAATAAAAATATAGTTTCAAGAAAAGAAATAGAATTTTGGGGGCACAACGTTTCTACCGACAGAATTAAGGTTGATCCAAAAAAAATTATGTTGATCACATAGTGGTCATACCCCAAGTAAATTTTTAGAATTCTAAATCCTTGATGGAAACATGAATTCCACAAAAAATATAAGAATCTAAGCACGCAATTAACCTCACTAGGAATTGAAGAGAAATTAATGAACACACATTAACGAATGATTAATAAATGATAATTGATATTATTACAATGGAAATACATCCTTATAAAGGATATTTGAGTTTATGAAAGACAACTCATTGCTAGCTCATAAATCAGACTTACCAAATAAGATAAAACCCCATAGATGGCTAAAGCATTTTCCAAATCACTCAAGGAGCTGGAAAATGAGCAAAATCATGTGTGATTTGTCAAGCTTCATGGGAAAACATGTTAATCCTAGAATATGGAGAGAAATTCATGGAGGATGGGTTGGAAACAAAAGATACCAGTTTCCTAGTTAACTAGCTCTACCTTATCCATAGAAAAGATGGATAAATGGATAATAAAGAAGAATCTGCAGGAAAGCGCAATTACTAATTATGGGAGTCCGTAAAGTGGTCAAGATCAATCCAGAATCAGAAATAAAGAATTCCTGGGGTATAGATGGCATGTGTTGACTTTAAGGTTCAAGTGGATGGAAACTAATTAGCTAGTTGGCAAGAATATAATCAAATAATGATTAAATATTTTATCCTAAGTTATGAATGGGTTTAATAATATACAAACACCCCTTTTTAAGTTTGGATTGATGATGGTATGTAAAAATATAGGTGTATATAGGTCCCAAAAACAAGGCTATGGTAACCCTTTAACAATTATTATGTCCAAAAAGATGAGGAAAGAGGAAAAAAACACGGGGAAAATCCTCCCTCAAGAAAGGAAAAGAGAGGAAAACCAAAAATGATACTGATGTTTCTCCAAACTAAATACCGATGTTTGGAGGAATATTCTTCTTGGGAAGAAGAGAAATCTTCCCACCTGTATTAAGGACAACTGTAGGATGGAAACTAGGACCATGTAGAATGATTGAGATCCAATTATGTGCAATCTCTTGACAGTTGTAATCAGCTCCAAGATGATGTAATTACTTTAACTTCAAATGAAAAGAGATGAAATCAGCTCCATATAGGTGAAATAAGATTCCAAGCGAAAGTATGAGTTCTCCAACTTCATTTACACAGAGAGGATGTGTGCAAGTGATAACGTGGGAACATAGAGAAGGCATAGGATCAAAGAGTGTGAATGCATGGGATCCATGGGTCGATCTAGCTTCCAAAGAATACAAAAGAACACATATAATCATATCAATAGACTCATGCAAATACACTGATAATGAATCCTCTACAGTACAAGTATGAAAGGAGGAAGGAAGGAGATGTTCAAAATATTCAAAGAGGCTCCGAGTATTGATGCCAAGAACAAAGGAGGAGATGAAAAAGAACATGATATAGAGTATGGTAAGTGGAAATACACTAATAGGACTTGATATGTATAAGCAAACATCCTAAAATTCACTAGGTTACACACCATTAATGAGAGAGGTATGCACAAAGTGTAAAGGATCTAGCACATAGATCTCAGAATCTATGATAGAAGACATAGATAACAATGAATGTGTGAGTGAATCATCATCAATAACAATAGAAGCTCCATTTGTCACTTCTTTTTCATCATCAGTATCTTCAAGAGACACAGAAAAAGATTGTTCTTTAATGATTTCTTCTTCAATGGAGGAAGCATTCGAAACAAAGAGGATAACAAAAACATGAAGTGTATGAGAAAATTATTGATCATAAATAACTTCATCAGAGAATGCAGAGGCTAATACTTCTTTAGAGAGATTACATGAGGATATGTTGGGTTTTCTCCATGCTTCATCTTCTACTTCCTGCACACCAAAATATTTTTCCAAAATTTTCCAAAGCTCAAATGGATATTCAACAGAATCTATGAGATGATGTATAATATATGGAGACCTTTACAAGAACATGATTCCATAATCTCTATCACAATTATTTACCCAATCAATATTCTCTTCATAAGACTCGAGTGTGCTCAAAGCACCAATGGAGACATCAAAGAGACATTACCTCTTCAAGTATTGCTCATCTTTGGATTCCAATTAGCATACTTGAAAGGAGATAGTAGAGGAACTTTTGAAACCATATTGAAGTCATTGAACTTGAAAATAAACCTATAAATATGAAAGGAGAGTTAATTGATGAGATCCCAAAGCTCGGATACCATGTCAAAAATTTGATATCCTAGGCTCGGATACCATGTCAGAGCTTGAAGCTCTTTATAACATGTAGAGCCTTGATGGATTGGGAAACATTTATCTCTAATACCATGTTATAATTATAAGGCATTTATGGAAACATGAATTCCATAAAAAATCTAAGAATATAAGCACATGACTAACCTCACTGCGAATTGCGGAGGATTAGCATAAGGAAAGAAGAAGAGGAATTCATGAACAGACATTAATGAATGATCAATAAATGATAATTGATATTATTAAAATGGTAATACATCCTTATATAGGATGTTTGATTTGATGGAAGACAACTCATTTCTAGCTCATAAATCAGACTTACCAAATATTATAAACCCCCATAGGTGGCCAAATCACTTCCCAAATAAGTCAAAGACCTCACGACTTAAAAAAAACATGAGTGAGTTGTTAAGAGTGATGGGAAAACATGTTAACCCTAGAATATGAAGATAAATTCATGGAGGATGGATTGGCAACAAAAGATACCAGTTTCCTAGTTAACTAGCTTTACCTTATCCACAGAAAATATGGATAAAACCATAATAAGGAAAAATATGCAGGAAAGCGCAGTTACTAATTTTGGGAGTCCATAAAATGGTCAAGATCAATATATAATCTGAAATAAAAAATTCCTGGGGTATAGATGGCATGTGTTGACTTTAAGGTGCAAGAGGATGCTAACTAATTATCTAGTGGGTAGGAATTGAATCAAATAATGATTAAATATTTTATCCTAAGTTATAAGTGGGTTTAATAATATCCCAATGTTAATGGCATTTTTAAGAGGATTTCTAGGTCTAATAGGTTATTATAGAATATTTTTTCACACCTACAGCCAAATTGTAGGACCCCTAACATCACCAAGGATGATTTTAAGGGTGAATTTTAGCCCAATGACGAATTTTAAGGGTTACCCAAAAAAAAGTAGGCAAATTTTTATATTAAAATGTTTTTATTTTATCTAATAAATTCGCCCATTGTTTATTTTATATATAGCTACCTCAAGTTAAATCGCATTCATCCCGAAAGAGGGAAAAACTGGAAAATGAATATTAGCCCACGGAAATATTTGATTTTTTCCTACATTTGCCGAATTTTTCCGATTTGCAAGAGATATTTGCCCAAATTCGCCTGATTTTTCCGATTTGCAGGAGATATTTGCCCAAATTCACCCGATTTTTTCAATTTGCAAGAGATATTTTCCCAAATTCACCCAATTTTTTCAGATTGGGAGAAGAAATGAAGATGGTTCACCGGATTTATGGATAATAGGTTGAAAATTGGTATTTCGCCCATGATTTATGGATAATATGATTAAAAATTTGGTATTTCACTCTATCTGCTTACAGTACGTGAAAATGATGGACAAGCTAACAGAGGAATAGATCTCTGAGTTCAAGGAGGCTTTCAGTTTGTTTGACAAGGGTGGAGACGATCAATACTCACAAATCCCCTTCAATTATTTGTCTTTCTCTACATGTTTTTTATCGCTGCTTCTTCTGTAAGAATAGGAAGAGATGCAATGTATTTAGCTTATCTGGGTTGTGAAATTTTGATTTTATTTAGTAGGCACACAAACCATAGCTATGGATTTCTGGACCTTGGTGACTGTGGTGGCCGCCACTTCGATAATCACAGTGACCGTTGCTATAGGTACTAAGATCTTAGACTCCCTGGACCGGGCTATAAGATTTACTACTTTGGATTTTATAGACTCATTTCCTCACTCTAATCCTTAAATATCCATAGCTAGTGCCGGGGGGAAGGAGTATGTCTATGGCTCTATGTGCTTAGATTTACGGTCCATCACCACCTGCTTTACACTCTACCTACCGAACAATTTGATTTTACCTTTACGATAGGGGAGGGTTCCTTCACATGTTTTTTTATCTATTGGACAAATTACTTTATGTGATGACTTGTGTACTTAGATTTTGTCTTCATGTGATGAATTTTTATTACCCATTTTATTAGATTCTAGGACTATCCATTTATGTTGTGTAGTTATGGTAGAGGGATGTAAATAATGGTCGCATGGTTGGTACTCTATAGTCAAATCATTTCCCTGTAACATTATCAGTGTTCTATGGTGAATAGGGGACAAGGTATTAGATATGTTTCATTCAGTTGGTTCTCTTGTTGCTTGATTTGAGTTTTCATAAATCACCACTCATCAAATTCTGAACATTTTTACTTCTATAGTTAACTAAAGTTTTTAACCCTCTTTCTGAATAGAGTGGGTAGGAGACTTTTATGAGAGATCTGTTGCAATTAGACCTCTTAGGTTAATAATTTCGTCAAAGTTACCCAAAAATTGCACTTAGTCTCATTCACAGAATGAATACTGCATAAGCACTGAAAACATCTTAGTTTAACACTTTGGAAGTAGTGTAGCCAGCTTGACCTGACTCTCATCTTGAAACACTTTGATCAATAATTTTTTCAAAGTCACCCAAGAATCGCACTTAGTATCATTCACATAGAATACTGAATTAGCACTGAAAACATCTTAATTTAACACTTTGGAAATAGTGTATACACCTTGATAATACTCTCATCTTGAAACACTTTGATCAACTGTATTGGGAGCAAGACTTTTGGGTTTTAAGCCTAAGCCATCATTGCTGTGAGCACTCAACCTTGTTGCTAGATCACAGCTTGATAAGATTTTCCTCATTGGATATTATTCTTTGGCACTCTATTGGTTTTATTATGGGTGTAAGTTATAGTATTCAACAGCCATGGAGCTCATTAGCAATTATTTTCCAGGGCACATGGTACTGATTATAAGAGTAGCATAGATTTCTTCACTTTTCCTTCTATTTTTCTTGTTCCCACTATCCTTAAATATGCTAATCACTTCCATTCACCCGAAGTTATCCTTAAATCAGCTAATCACTTCCATTCACTTAAAGTTAGTCCTAATAGTAGTTGGTGTCCCTGGTGATATGTTTCTTCTTTAGGCAATGCTGGTTTATGTGGCTTCTATCGAAGATATTGGATGTTTTCATTTTAAAGAGCTTAGTCCTACTTCAAAGATGACGAGACAGGGGGTTTAATCTTTTGTCTATTTGATGCATAAGCTATTTTTAGATGTACTCATGTGGCGAGTTATTCTCATATAGTCTATAACAGGTTAAAGATCTATATTAATGTTTAGTCTCCAATTTTTTCAAAAAAATTGTTTATAAATATCTACTTTCAAGATAACAAAGTCACAGTTTCGAAGAACATATCCTCTTTCCCTTTGCCATGCTTCCGTTCTATTTGCATTAGAAAGTAAGTTGACCTAGACGAAGATACTTGTATCCTTCGTTTTTTAGTAGTAGGTAGACATTGCGTTTCACCGAAAGGTGGAATGGTGAATCTACTATCTAATGTGGAGCCTTTCCTGCTAATTGGCTTCGCATATCAAAAGAGACATGTTTCATTTTCAGTGAACTCAATGCCCACTAGGTAAAACTGTCAAATCAATTTCCTTCACAAGATTGTGCTGAAAGATTGGCATTGGTTGTAAATTTGCGATTCAAATCTAGCCAGCTATTGTCATATTAGCCCGTTATCCTTTTAGTTTGGGAAGTAGAAGAATTAACCTCAAGTTCATCCAAAATCATTAGTAGATAAATCTATAACAAGTTTAGTAATTAATATCAATAATTAGTGGCTAATTAGTGCCAGTGAATCTGAAATTGGTAAACAATTTTTAAAAAATCATGAATACTTAAAAGATAACGTATTACAAAATTTTTGATGTTCAGGATTTTAATACTGGTATCTTTTTTCGTGTGATCCAAGTGTGCATATTTTTGACAAAATATGATTGTCTTTATGTTTTTCTAGAGTGGGAAGGAATAGCAAGGTCCCATGATACAAGCATTATTACAATTCCAAATTGAACCTTTATGGGATTCCATCAAACACTTTGGGACTATATAGAAATGTTATTTCAGAGCTTGCAACAATAATTTTCAAAATAGAGCAAGATTTCCCAAGTGCCCTGTTTGATTTGTCCGTTCTTGCCATAAATTTACTGAATACACAGGAATTAGACATCATTTTCCTTACGGACACATAATGGAATTGATTGTGCACTAGAAACTTGTAGTTGTGTCCCATTTATATTGAACAAATTATTTGTGGAAATAAATTTCCAAGATGAGAGTGGGTGCAGCAGTGGCTACTTTCTCTTCCTCTTCTTATTGGGCATGGGAGCCATAGCCCTTGCTCTAATTTCTTCAATGTCCATAATGCCAAAATTGACTTCTGCATTGAACTTCTTCGACTTGGCAAGTAAAAAATGTAATTGGGGAGGTCAGACCCTATCTTACTCTTACCTTCTGCTCTACCCTGCCCTATCCTCCTGCCTCTGTCTTCATTGGTCATTTCATTCATCCATTTACTAGTTTCCACGAGGTAGAAAAAAGAAGATCCCTGTCTTTGAAAGTTCCCCTGTCAATTGCTTAATGCGTGGCAGGGCCAACACTGGTTGCTAGTGGTTAATCCCTCGATCTTTCAATTTCTTCAAAATATGATATAAAGCCATAGGAATTGTTGAAAATTTTCCAATTTTTGTTTGATTTCTTTGTGAAATATGATATTAAGCCATGAGAATTTATACAATTTTTTTTTTTGAAAATGCATCATATAGTTCACTATAAGTCAATATAGATGTACATGATGCTTTTAAAATCCCCAACTGAAGAGTTGATACACAAAGACTTCTACATTTTTTTGACATATAAATCTAGGGGGGATTCTTAAAATCATCCATGCCGGCGTGTGAAACCAATCATGGATGTGGCTCTAATATGACGAAATGAGTTGAGCTATCATGCCCATAGTTCGAAATATGGGATATATGGGAAAGGAGCTGAGGTAACATGCATGCTCTGAGAAATTTTGTAGTGGGAGCATGCTTTCCTCATGGTTCTTATTTAGGAGCTGAGGGCATATGATTGCTCTGCTGTGCGAGATGAAATCCCTCACAGGACAAAGCAATTGAACTTCCAAGCCTAGTTGAACCATGCAAATGGGCTATGGTATTTGTTGGGAATTATCTGACTAGGAAAGTTTCTTGAACTAGTATTGCAATGCTGCCTAATTTTCAAGAACCCTTAGTCTGAAGACTCTGAACTGCATTGCGATTTTCATAGTGCTAAGTGGGATAACTTGTAGGTTGCTGGATGGATGAATATTCCCTTTGTCAAAAATGATATGTCTAACATATTAGTAACTAGTCACCCCACTACTTGTACATATCCCTATTTTTTTTTCTGTTGAGCCTTTGATTGTGCTTCCACACAATTTGGGGGTCCTAAGAAAAGAATAATTTCATGGGCAAGGTTGGGTGGAAATCGGATTGTAATTTAAGAGTTGTGAAAGGAAGGAGTTGTATATAGCAATTCATCCAATGGGGCTAGTTGACCAAGTGCATGTATAATCTATTATTTTTCTTGTATATCAAACTGATTTTCATAATTTTTTTGATAAGTTGTTAATGAACTAATATGACAGACTGTTGGAAATGCCACGTGTATCTATGGTTGTTAAGTGGAATATTTGCTGGTATGAATGGCTATGGGATTTATTTTACCTCTGCTAAAATAAAAATGGCCATAAACTTGATGATTGAAAGAGCTGGCGAATTATAGCTCTAAAATCTTGGTAAAAGAGGACTAGGGATGAGACCTATCACTATATCCTGTCTTTTCATTATTTTTTCTGGGAAAGATTTTCTAAAATTGTCAATGATATATGCTGGTTTAGTGCATGAAGCTTAGAGAGCAATTTCTGTGTTTTTATGATATTTTGGATTGAGTTACTTTGTTGTGTTTTATGGAGTTATGGCAGCAAATTAAAAATGTTAGTCTCAATATGTTTGTTATATGAAATCATACTTCCATGCTTAATTGGTGGATTTTTAGTTTTCTAAACCAGTGTGATTGTGAGGAATTTATTTTCTTACAGAGATATTATCGTTGAAACCATGATTGCTGGTAGAGTTGGGCATATAACCTACTTAGAAAAAGGCAAAATCTGTTTATGGCAATTGTGAAGACATTTAGTAGGTGAATTGATGCAGAATCAGTTTGCTGCTGGAATTTATGGTAACGGGTAAATTTCTATTTGTGAATACTGAAAATAGGTATTAGAGCTGTTAACCACTATTTGTGACTCAAACACAATATAGATGTATATTGCTGTAGCTTGAGATTAGTATATTACTGATACATGAGGTATGTATTGACCATGGAATGAAAAATTCATGCCCAACTTTCACTACATGTTTGAATAAATAACCACTGGGATTATATCGATGGCATCAGCTTCTTTTGATGGCAATATAACTCAATGAAATCTCTTCTCCCTCTTGGTTGTGTGATGTCTTCTTATACCATTAATTTAATTGATGGGTATTGACTATGCTACTTTGATATGTAATTTACCTTGTCTTAACTAACTGAAAAGTTAAGCTCATCAATGGATGTTAGCAAGCCACCATACTAAAATTATGGAGACCTCACCAGAGGATGGAATCTCCAACTATGTCATCCTCTACCTATCTGTGGGGGTTGCTATCTCATTGGGCACGATTTTGTATAAGTTGTGGCAGTCTGTAACATGTTCAAATAGAGCCAGCGATCTCACTCCACATAAGTAGAATCCTTTAATGGCATAATTTGTTTGTGTTGATTTTTTCTGGGTTACTGGCCTACTGTTTGATAGAAATCTTAACCATATATATCCCAATTTATTTATCTTAAATATGCAACTTGCAAGTTGCAATTGGATTTCCAGCTAAGGTATTGGACAACATGCTAAGGGTTTGGATTTAGATTTATTCCTTTTCAAAATATCTGTGGTGATTGTGGGCAATGGAGTACAACTCTGTAAATGGAAAACACAGTAATGAAGCTTCTATGGGCATGCATTTTCAAATTTAAGTTTTAACTTAGAAAATCGCTTTGATGATGGTAAATTGCCGTTCTTGAGGGCATTACTTTCAGAGTTTAATTTCTCTTTGCAAATTGATTTGGGGATGAGTTTAAGTGACCATTTATTGAGTCACTAAAGTTGGTAATATGAAAACAAGGACCAAGATACATATGGTTGAAAGACATGGGGAAAATGGAGATGCATCATTTTATGATGAGGACTTCTTAGAAAGGAGATGTTCCTATAAAGAGGATGAAAATGACCCATGTTTTTCCCTCTGCATTAACTATGCTCACTCACATTTCCCTTCAGCTATGAAAGAAGTACTTAGCCCTAAGGTACGCATAAAGAGCATGGGATGTGTCCTTCTTATTTTTCTTGTTTTGTCTCATTTGATGCATCTTGTGCTTGATGAGGAAGCTTAAGCGAAGTTTGTGCATTTTATTATATCAACATTATCTCTTTTGATTGCAAATGCTCAAGTGCTTTACTATTTGTTTTCTTCCTCAGAATCTAGGATCATATATTTCAATTGATAATATGAGTGTATTCAACACACCAAGGAAATTTGTTAGGTCTCTCGAACAACAATCCTTCTCCAAAAACACATGTAGAAAATTGCAATCCAGAGGAGAACTTGCAAATTTTGTAGAAGCTAACCATGATAGTTTGAATGTAATTGACTGGAATATGAACTTAATTCCAGCTGCCAATGGCACTGTCAATGAATCCACGGGTGGAGACAATCGACATATGATCACAGCAAAAAAAGTAAGGACAATGATTGACAATCTCTTTAGTGTAGCTGATGGGTATTCAGTTAGAAGCAATTCAGAAGAGGGAGATCTGCATAATAGTTCTGAATGGTCAGAAAATGTTCATAGAACCGATTCTTTGTCACCTACTTCAAGCATTGTTTTTGAGGAGATGTTAGATAACGAGGAATATTACTAGACCACTAGCTTGACTGAGCTAGAAAAAGAAGCTTATAAGACAGATGATAAGAAAGAAAATTGCTTACCAGCTAATCTCAATTCATTTGAAGGTTCAACTAATTCTTACAAATGGTAAGAGACAAAAACATTTTGTACATGTTGGAGAAGAGCATTGTGCTTTATGGAATCCATTCTGGGACTCTCCTTGTGTGCTATGTTGTTTGTTCCTGCAATTATGGTGGTTGTCAATTTATTTAGCAAGCAAGAGGAATACCATGTCATGGTTCCCACCTAGGACATTCTATTTTGTGGTCATTTAAAATTAGTAATTTACAAATATTATCGACTTAGTATGCAGCTACTATTTAAATGGGAGTACACAATTTGAATCATCTTCTTGAAGCATCTTTCTTTTGTATTTCCCTTATTCATCAAGCTTTCTTCCATATATTTGATTGCAGAAGGGATTATGATAAAGCATAATTCCATTTATGCACAGTAGGAGGATGAAACATAGAAATATTTCTGTTGCTAGAATGATGTGCGAGTTATGAGGATTTTTATCCCTTGAATATAAAAAAAATCTATTGTGAGGTCTCATTCTATATAAATTAATCAATCTAGAAAGTTATAGTTGTTAATTTTTACCATGTCTTCTTTCAATCCAGTGAATGATACATGCATCGAGATAAATCTAACATAGTCACTGTGCATTAAATGCTTAAGGTTTAGTTTGATTAAGTAGAAGGAATAGTCTAGGCTGAACAAGGTTAAGAACCAGTGGTCAATTGTAAAATCTATTTCATGAATTATGACAGTTAACTTCGTGCAGTTGTAGTGCTCATTATTGATATTTTAACTGAATATGAATTTCTTGTCCACCCTGCAATCTTTTTAAATCATTGGACCAACATGCTATCTTGCTATTTCTAGATGAGTATATTGGAGAAACAACATAAGTACGAATCTCCCAAGCTATGTTGAGAGCATAAGTGTGGGTCTTGTATCCACTGTGAGAATGTGGGTGTCTGATAAGCATGATTTTACTTTGAGCCTTGAGCTTTTCCTACTAAATAAAAAATGAAGGGGGAAGTTTGCAAAATTGATAGATTGTCTGTACAAATAAACATTTGAATTTTTATTACATTCATTTGATATTGAGAAAGCTTAGAGGTATCTTATATCGATTGGTGTTATTATTATATTTTGACAAAATCCTCCTCTTCTCATAGTGCTGAAAGCATGTCCATGGTATCTATTATGCCAAAGTTACCCAGAAATTACATCTAGCCCCAACCGCTTGAAATGGTCTTCTTGCACTAGTGAGATAACCATTGAGTGGTAACATGTATTAGGGGGTTTTGAATTCTGGGCTCTTTTTCTCCACAAAAGTGGTGCAAACAAACCTAAAAAAATAGACCTAAGTTAACTTCAGACCCTATAAACCATGTCTGAGTGTGATTTAGGTGATTTTGGGCAATCTCTTGATGCATAAAAGAGTGATATGGCATGTGTTTGAACTTTCTAAGTAAACTTGGTTTAATTTATTAATATTAGGACTAATAACAAAGCCTTCTTACTGGTGTAAAATGAGTATAAACCTGAAGAAACATTGTTTGGGCCTGCTGGAGTGAATTACATGAATTGGGTTGCCCAGATGGCTGTGGGAATGGATACGGGTGTACCCCGGGTAATGTGAAAATAGGATGATGCACTAGACCCTGTGGTGAGCTCTATCAACAACACCCTCTTAGATATTTATATGATAATATGTTTAACTGGGCATTTGGTGACCCCTGTGTCTGGATGAACTTGTCAAATTGTATCAAAATATTGCACTAGTTGCATCAATTGAATTAGTTACCTTTGCATATTCTGTACAATTCATACTAATGGAATTTAAAATAACTAATTAGTGTAGACACAAATAAATTGTCATTTTCCATTTTGATGAATGACTACTACTGAGTGTAATTGAAATCAAAACAGCTGCCATTTAATAGATTATGGGGTTTTTAGGGTTCTGCATTCTATTTTTCTTAGTCTTGTAATAATCCATGTTGAGATATCCAAGATTTCATTGTTTTAGCTTATTTATTCTTTAATATTTGAAACAGATAAACACTTGCAATGGTTTCTATTGCGACAACTTTGTACCTAACAATCATTATAAGCCAACAATGTGGACGGAAGCCTGGAGTGATCTGAAATGGATAGAGCTAAAGAGCCACAACAAGAAAAGGGCATGCCATGTATTGGAAGTGGAATTTTGGACCATGTGGAGAGGAGCTTACCCATGCACTCCACACTCTGCAAAAGCTTAAGCAAGAGCACGCAAAGTGAGGGACCTACCTAACCTCCACATCAAGACCCCTGCATTATGATGAAGTAACCCAAGTGACATATGGAAACTATATGAAAATATGAAGATTCATATCATGTCAATGTTACTTCACATAGATTGTGTAGTATTCCATTCTAAATTTTTTAATTTCCAAATTAAATGCAAAAATTCACGGTAAAACACAAATAATAAGAAATAAGAAAATTAAATAAAAATAATCAAGTAGGGTATGGAGACTCGTAACTTTGGAAAAGGCTAGAAAAACGAGTCTAATGCTTTGAAATATAACTCTCAATACTGATTAGTCTAAGAAAAACAAAAAAAAAATTGTTAGAAAGTTTAAATGCAGACTTTAGTGCTAACATTGACTCCAAATGGGGATAACACTTCCCTGTGAGGTGCTAAGAACCTATCGACATGTTGCTTCCATCACTACAGTTCCTGAAACCTGTAACATATTCAACATGCTTGAAAACCATACACACTGAAAAATCAATATGCAAACCAAGACTGTTTCTGCAAGCTAAAGAAGACTGATAGCCCAACCATCAAGTTGAAAAGAAAGTAATTGGAATTTTCACCATTGGGCTATGGAGTCATGATTCAACCAATCTATCACATGCTGGATCAAGCTCAAAACCAAAACTGCTAAAAACAAGTTGTAAATTGATCGATGGGCTCGACAAGGTGAGATTATTTATATACACTCCTACTCTAACTAGATGAATTCAAGTTGGTCATGTATAAGCAAATTTCCAGTGTAGCCAAGTAAGCATTTTACTAACAAAATGATATTCTTGTTTGCAACCAAATGAGAGAATGCATAAATTATGAAAAAATTTCAACTGAATTTTGATTGGAAACTCATACTTACTGTTGCAATTTGATTGTATGCCAAAAGTTGAAACATTTAGGATCTCTAAAAAATATGACTCTATGTAAGTTTCCATTGGATATTGAAGAGCACGACAGAGCTCCAAATGATTTAAAAGACAAAATTGTTGTCTGAAAATTGTTTCATTAGTAAAAGTGTGCTTCAATTGTCCTCCTTGTAACCATTCATGAATACCACCTACTTCATAATAATCAAGGGTAGAATAATCTTCCTGATTCTGTTGATATTTTCTTGGAAAAAAATTTCTTTAGCAATATCCAAAACAATAAGTGTATCACGAGAATTAGAAGGAAACAATATAGTTTTAGCAATTCCAAGTGTAGGAGAAACATGCTCAACGAGGTTTTAATTTTGAATATCTGTCTCTTTCATTTCAGATTCAAGAATATCAAGTATTGGCTCACTAATTTCTTGAAAATGATGATAAGCACCCTATGTATAAGGGAACATTGTGAACTAGAATTAAACATCATCTCTCTCACTTCCTTCCCAAGATTTTGATTGATAACTATCATTTACATGTATGTTGCAAAGAGATTTTATACGTGTTAATTCAGAAAATTGTTCATTCAAATTAACTTCATGATAGTCATCTCCATAACTAGCCTCAAGAAAATTCATATTAGGACCATCCTTATACCCATAACTAGAAACATTCACTATTGTACATGAAAAGGGACCTTGTTGATATACTTTTTTAACATTTTCAACAACAAAAATATCTGATTGAGAAATTTTAATATCTAGAGAAAAAGACAAATCTAAACACAATATATCAACATATTGAAACAAATACAAGTTTGAATATGTTGTTTTTATGTTGATAATATTCATCCTCTGCATATGCGTCCAAATTTTCATCTGAAAGTTGATCTTAGAGTTTGCCACATGCCCAAATATGATCTGAGATATTTCCACAAGTGCGAAGGTTATCCTCAATCTCCTCGAGTGAATTACATGAATTGGGCTACCCGGATGGCTGTGGGAATGGATACAAGTGTACCCCGGGTAATGTGCAAAGAGGATGATGCACTAGACCCTGTGGTGAGCTCAGTTAACAATACCCTCTTAGATATTTATATGATAATATATTTAACTGGGCATTTGGTGACCCTTGTGTCTGGATGAACTTGTAAAATTGTATCAAAATATTGCATCAATTGAATTAGTTACCTTTGCATATTCTGTACAATTCATACTAATGGAATTTAAAATAAGTAGTTAGTGTAGACACAAATAAATTTTCATTTTTCATTTTGATGAATGACTACTACTGAGTGTAATTGAAAGCAAAATAGCTTCCATTTAATAGATTATGGGGTTTTCAGGGTTCTGCATTCCATTTTTCTTAGTCTTGTAATAATCAATGTTGAGATATCCAAGATTCCATTGTTTTACCTTATTTATTCTTTAATATTTGAAACAGATAAACACTTGCAATGGTTTCTACTGCGACAACTTTGTACCTAACAATCCTTATAGGGCCAACAATGTGGATGGAGGCCTGGAGTGATCTGAAATGGATAGAACTAAAGAACCACAACAAGAAAAGGTTTTGGGCATGCCGTGTATTGGAAGTGAAATTTTGCACCATGTGGAGAGGAGCTTATCCCCGCACTCCACACTCTGCAAAAGCTAAAGAAAGAGCATGCAAAGTGAGGGACCTACCTAACCTCCACATCAAGACCCTTGCATTATGATGAAGCTCTGTGTCTACATAGAAGAAAGAAGAAGAGACCCAAAACAAAGACTATTGAGGCATACCTGATAGATGACATCACCATGTAGAGTCCATAAATCCATAGAGTAGATTCCACATGGAATCTACAGAAGAAAAAGTAACCCTTCAAGGAAACATAAAGATCATACAACCTAAAATCCATTACAGGAGGCAATTACTTTGGGGGGTTCCATTAGCATCATTCAAGGGTTTGCAAGGAAGATGAAAGAGGCATTTGATCAGTCTAGGGGAGAGACTCTAGGCATTCCAAGAGAAGAGAAACCAATAGAGGTGGGAATAAAGAGGGAGTTTGGGACATCGATTGGAAAATTGGCATTGGAAGTTGAAAGCTTAGGAAGTTAATGGCACAGAAGTAGAAAACTAAAGACTAAGAATGAGAAGTATGTTCCTAGATCACGAGGACGAAGAGAAGTATGACCCTATCCATAGAAAACAAAGATTATATCAAAGCCAAGATGCAATATGAAAAATGCATCCATGGAGTAAGAATACACAAAATATCTGTCTAAGAGTATATAGCTGATATTTTGCCATCATTCTTGAGCACAGAAAGAGGCAAACAAAGGCCATGCTGGTTTTCACAAATGATTTTCCAGGGTAAAATTTGTGTTAGTTCTGCGTATGTAATTGATGTTTCAGAATTAGTTTTCTTCCTCATTTTTAATTACAGTTTGCAAGTAATATTGTAATACACAGTCAGAATTAATTTACAATGAAATAGAAAACATAGAGAAACATTATAGCTTTTTGCAAAAATAATTAAGGTCCATACTGGTGAAATGACTCAGCCATAGGATGACCGATTATGGATCAGAACCAAGGACCACCTCTGCATGGTTTATTGTTGTTTGTTGTTGTTACGGCCTTAAAACCACCCAGAATTGAAATTTACTCTATTTTATTATTGGTTGAGGGTTAAAATAGTGTTGAATCATGTGTTTTCTTATTGTTAAAACATAGTTAAAAAATGTTTTATTATTGTTTGAGGGTTCCTTTCCTAGGACCAAACTGCATTATGCTGGGGATTGAAATTGGTGTCATTTTGTAGATTCCTTCATTAAGAAAGGGTAAACATGTTTATATTAGTGTTTTATCCTCTTGCAATTACATACTAATTTATACCATTTCATTTTTTATTGTAGTCCTCTAATAGAATCCTCATATGCATTTTTTTTACTTTAATAAACATGCAAATGTTATTGACGGTATATATACAATTGTTCTCAAGTTTCCACCATATATATGTTGTAAAAACAAGCATGTAAATGCTTATTTATGGAAGATGTTTCAAGAAAGGGGTTCAAAGCAGTGCTATCAACTTGAATCTACTGAGTTTGAGCAAATTTTGACCAAAACTGATCAGAATTGGTTGTTGACTTTTTCCTAGAGGCTGAGTCAACCCCTGACATAACCTAATTCATCTGTGTCAACCTTTGAGGTGGCCAAGTGATCAAAACATCGACTTGACTGCGTCTGCATCTGCTGACATGGATGCTTAGTTGGGGCCAAAGTATGAAAACATTAAACTTGAAAAAATGAAAATAAAAGGACCCTAAGCCCTCAAAAAAATTTAAGATCAATATGGTTTTCATGTTAATGCTTAGCTTATAATGTTAATTCCTAAAGCCAATGTGACTTTAATTTTAATTTTAAATTTGTTGGAGTATCATGTTTTAATAGTATATATAAATATATACTTTTTACATGAATTCATTTTTATTATGTGAATCTTTCTTGCATACTTTAAAATATTAACATGGTATATAGTTATAAAAACTTGCGTGATGAGGATGAAGAGATAGGGAGTGTCCTTGTATGCTTGTTGTCTGCATGAAAAAGTTAAGCTTCACTGTTCAAGTTTGGATTCAGGGTAAAATGTTACAGGTATAAGAATTTGGTTTATATTGTTTTATATTGGGATGATTCTTAATAGCAGATCTATAGTTCATTCAGCCAGGCCCTTCCCTATGATCCTAGTAGCAAAGCTCAATTCCCTGATGCATCACATTGCTGGCCAATGGAGACAGAGTGAGGGATCACATTAGACTTTTAACTGTATGGAAGAAAGTGCAACAGTTGATCATTGAGGCTATCTTTTTACAATTAAGGTTGGGTATGGTCATCAAAGTGGAAACTCTATGGGAAGTTACATTACTCCTAAATAAGTCTGCCCCTGGGAGGATTTCAATATAAAATTGATTTGTAGGATTTTAATTTTAATTTTAATTTGCACTTTTAGATATCCATAAGTTAACAAATGCATATGAATTATTGATCCATTTTCTTTGACTCTTTTTTGGCAACTACAAAAGATAGAATATTTACCTATATCAAGTAGAACAAGAAAGCGCAGGAGAGGGTGTGGTGGGTATTTCGTAACAATGCCATTGGATGATGGATAGGCTTTGGTTTTTCCAAAACAATTGCAGTAACAAACCTGAGTACAGAGCTGACAAGAGAAAGAGAAGAAAACCACAAGCTATCTTCAAATTCCAAGCTAGTTACTTGTTGATTCTGGTTGCAAAACTTGTGATTGGTGTCAGGTGAAGTTCTTAGAAAAGAAATTTTTTAATTTACCTATCTATGGCTTATGAATAATGAATACCACACCTATAGATAACTTTTCCTCTATATTTACCTATTAGAGTAGGGTTGAGCCTATATTGAATAAGATTTGTAGATCATTTTGCATCTTGTCTAATAGATAATTGGCATGATGCAAAATGTCCAATATATAGTGGGTTTATGATAAATGGCACCACAAACATGGCCAAAACTGTATTATGTCATGTCTTGAATCTATTATTATAGAACCAGAGCATTACTTTGATTTTTTTGTAAATATTAAATTCATCCAAAACTAGACACCTGACAATATTTCTTTCTCATATGCGAGGGACCATCGATTTGCTTGGAGTTGTCTACTGAACAATTAGCCAAAGGTGTCTATGAGAATATTTTATCTTCCAATATGATTAGGGTTGCAGTTAATAGAAAAACTATGTGTTCATATCTACATATTAACTGAATTACCTAGATGAATGAGAGATCGGCTACCTATTTAAGAGCCCACAAATGTCCACAATTGTTGGCACTACATATTAACTAAATTACTCTTATGCCCATGTCTTGTTGTCAGCATAGCATATACTAGCTACAATAAGGGACAAACTGGATGGGAAAGTAGCATTTTTTCCCATGAAGTATGAGTGACTATTGTACTGCAGTATATCTCTAAGCATTTGGTTATGGTTAAATAATATAGTGGGTGTATTTGTCAACTACTTTAAGTTCAGAACATGATTATATCTCTAATAATTTGGGTATTGGTCAACTGCTTTAAGTCCAGAACATGGTTATCATATTGTTGACAATAATCAAGCAATGTTACACGGGGATGTGCTCCCCCAAGTGAGGGGCATTTGCTGGGATGCAAAAGCCCAATGGGGTATGTTTACCAATGCCCCCTTTGGGGAAACATGGGGATATGTATCCTAATAAATGGGGGACATTTCCCTTTTGTGAGAAACTCTTGGGAAGTACCCCTTTAAAATGGGAGGCTCATGGCCTTTGGATTTAGAAAATATGAAATGTTTAGAATAAAAAAAGTGTATTTATATTATTCTTTCATTGGCCGTGTTCATGACTTGTTATTGTTTCTTATATATTTAACTTTTTGGATTTTGGTTGGAATTCCCCGTGTTGGGGACTTTGACTTATCCTACGATGTTTTCTAAAATTTGGGAGGTGTCTCCACACATCCCTCGGATCCATTTCCATGTTCCCACACCCCAATGCTATAAACTTGGTGAAAATTGCATTAATTTGAACCAATATAGGGTTTGTATCTACAAATTGTCAAAGTAAATTAAATTATGTTTATCAATGAACTACAGAAAGGTCTAATTCTGTAAGGAATATATGTTGTCAATAAAGGTCATTAAATGTAAACAGTTATGTCAATGAATCCTTGAGAGGAAAAAGATAGGCCCTTAACACCTTATGATTGCAATCAATATGACATGCTAATTTTTTCATTATTAATTCATGGTATGTGATTGGGTGGAACATACATAAAGACCTGGATTCATTTTGCTTAGTGAAAAATCAACATTTTAGATATCTTCCCACTTTCACCATTACTTCAAAACGAGTTAGGTTGTGCATGAAAAGTTTCTTTACATGTGAACAAACCATTTTAAATATTTTTTTCTCAATTACATGTCTTATGCTTTCATCTATAATCATTGTATCTTGGAAAACTGAAGTTATATATCAGCGGTGTTATCCTTTGATATTATGCTCGACATTGTTACTCTAATTTCTATACATTGTTAGCTTTCTATAACAGAGAAAATATGAAGGATAAGTGTTCTATCTAATGTGTTTTGATGAATATGAAGCATCTTAGTTTCGTTATTGAAAATGATAGGTTATGCTAAATACATAGATTCATTTAGTGGAGCTTTCAAAAGATAGGCATTTTGGCTAAATATACAAAGGATCATTCGCAAGTTATAAAACTTGGGATTAGAATTCATTGATATATTATTCATTTCTTCGTTGAGGTGATGTCAATGCTTGTTATATCAAGTTGGTTTGGATTTATTTGCTTGTAAATTATTTTGATCTTGATTTGTTTATCCAATATCTTGCAATACTTATTCTCTTTGGGTTTCAAGATTAGCTTCATTTACCAATGTCAATTTCACTTTGACGTAAATGTCATATACATTGCATAGAAAAGTGATAATAGAAAGACTTGTGGTCTACATAAAGTTGGACTTTTTCTTTCAATATAAAAATTTTCATGATATGAAATGTGTCTCACAGTAAAGTGATTTGCATGAATTGAACACAATAAAGACCTCAATTGTCTAGTAGAGGCTAAGATCGAGCATAATTTCTGATTTTATTATTTATCGATTTGTCAAGATTCAGGTCCCCACATGTCCATTGGACCATTAAGGGACGAGATAACAAGTGGAGTACCCACTTGCCTTGAATCTAGTCAGTGCAGTTGTGTTTCACTGACACCTTCCTATTGTGACTTGTGAGTCTACATGTTCTGTTGTTGATTATTTGATTCATGTTATTTGACTAATGTTGTTGTTCTTTTATTTTGACAATATTCTATAAATCAGTGAAAGATTCGCCAATTTTTACAAATTTTTATAATGAAGTTAAATATTCGCCAAGTTTTTTCAACATTATATAATAAAATGAAAGATTCTCCAAGATTTTACAACATTATATAATAAAATGAAACATTCACCAAAATTTTACAACATTATATAATAAAATGAAAGATTCCCCAAATTTTTTATATATACATATTATATTATTGATAAAATCGCCTTCAAATTTTCCTATATATTAGAGAGATTCGCCCAATTTTTATACATATAAATCTAGGGGGGGTTCTTGAAATCATCCCTAAACATCACTATTAAAAAGGGATGCTTTCAGGTGGGATAAGGATGCATAAACTTGTTTTGAACAATTAAAAACCCTAATGACATCCACACTAGTGTCAGTAGGTCCTGATTTTACGAAGACATTCATCCTTGAATGTGATGCTTCAAGTACAAGCTTAGGAGTTGTCGTCATGCAAGATAAACATCCCATTGCTTTCCAAAGCTGAAATTTAAAACTAGGTGAGAAAAAAAAATCCACATACAACAAGTAAATCTTGGCAATAATGCATTCCCTAGATAAATCGAAGAAATATTTGTTTGGGGAAAGATTTCTTGTTAAAATATACCACAGCATCATGAAGTATTTTATAACTCAAAAAAATCTCTCTCCCGAACAACATAAAATGGTAAGAAAAATCCAAGTCTTTGATTTTGAAATTTTGTATAATAAAGGTAACGAAAATAGGTTTGTAGACAACTTATCAAGAAAAAATGAGAGTGATGATTCACTATGTTCCATATCCATAGTTGTTCTTGAATGGATTTTAGAAGTCCAAAGTAGGTATGTGAAAGAATTAGAGAAAATTTAGCTAATTTAAGAAGTTGAGAACAACAATGCAACAAAGACCAAACATTCATGGAAAAAAGACATACTATGGTACACACAAAGAATATATTTACCTAGTTCATCAAAATTCAAAACTCAAGTCTTAAGAGAGAATCATGGCTCCTCGACAATGGGCCATGTTGAGTTCTTTAAAACATACCACAATCCTCCAACCCTTCTTTTAGAAGGGAATGAATACTTATATCCACAAATATGTGCTTAAATGTGATACTTTTCGAAGGTAGAAGTTCGAAATGGTGGCTCCTCCCGGTGACCTACAAACCCTTCATATTCTATCCAAAAAATGGTATGAGGTATCCATGGATTTTATCATTGGCCTTCCTATCAGAAGGAAAGGATAGTATATTCGTAGTCGTTGACAGATTAACAAAATATGATCATTTCATTAGTATTTCATCTAAAGAAAAATAAATCCAAGTCAGAGATAGTTAAATAAAGAATATATTTAAGCTCCATGGGTTCTCAAGGTTATTGTTGGTGACAACAACCCAAAATTTACCCACAACTTCTGGAAAGAATTGTTCCACCAAGTTGGGACTTCATCAACTATGAGTACCTCGTACCATCCCCAAAAAGATGGAAAAACGAAAGTAGTAAACAAATTCCTAGAAGAATACTTCAGGAATTTTGTGAATGACCGAAAAACTCAATGGGTACAATGGATACACCTTGCTGAATGGTGGTACAGTAGTGCATATCATATATCAATAAAATTTCACCTTTTGAAGCCTTATATGGGTATCCACCTCCTATAGCAAGATTATATGTCATCAACAATTTCAAAGTTTCAGCAGCAATAGATTACCTAATGACATCCTATGAGGTCATCCACATTTTGAACAACCATATCAAACAAGAAAGAAACCACATGAAACAACAAGCAGTTTAGAAAAGAATCGATCGAGAATTTGAAGTGAGCGATTGGGTGTTTTCTCGCATTCAACCGCACAAACAAAATTCACTAAAAAATTCCAAAAATCATTAACATGCACCCAAGTTCTATGGGCCATATCAAGTTTAGAAGTGAGTGGGACAAGTGGCATATTCTATAGACATCCCAAATAAAGGAAAAATACATGACGTCCTCCATGTGTCATGCCTAAAGAAGAAATTGGGCTCAACCACTCACATACAAAATCAATTGGTTATGTTAGGTAATGAAGGAAAATTAGTGTTAGAACCAAAATGCATTTTGGAACTTAAAACTAGAAAACTTCACTCCATATCAGTCAATGAATACCTTATAAGGTGGAGAAACTTACTAGATGATCAAGCTACATGGGATATTGAATATTTTAGTTCGCAACACCCATCCTTACCGATACTTCTTGGATGAAGTATTCCAGACAGGGATGACTTGTAATAAAAATGAATATTTTAGCAACTTATTTAGTAATTTGTTAGGTTTTAATGAATGACTTGATAGGTCACATCATTTAATCGTGGCCCTAATTTGTATAAAGCTGCATTGTACCCCTTGTAAAAATCATCAATTCAATAAATAAAATATTTATTTTGGAATATGCATTCCATTGTAGTACCATATTAGACAAAATATGTATATGGATTTCATTTTCAACTTACCATCAAATATATATAAGGCCCCATGGTCACACCTAAATACATCCTTACTTCAATTCAATTCTTTGTCATTTTGTTGCTATAGTACACTAAACATAACATTGATATAAAACTCCTACCTAACTTACTTCTGCCACTTTCGTTACTGAGAAAATATTCCTATGGTTTGGAGTGGACCACAACAGACAATATGACTCCAGAAATCACATCCATTCTCAAATATGCTAGATAAATAAAAGATGATAACAACTAAGGGATAGAAACTGTAACTCAATCCGATGTTTGAAGAAAACCACCATTGAGCTCGCAATAAAATGCTTTTTCCTTACAACTTTCCCTCAACAACAAATATATATCCAAGCATAAAATATATTAAGAATTATCATTCAAATTAGCATAATCCATTTAAACATGTGTAAAGAAACTATACCCATGGATACAAATATAAAAAATTGCACATCGAATTTGGATGAGAAATGTATACTTCTATTAATGTAAAAAAAAAACACAATGTGTCAACCTTTGTTAGAACCACATCAGAAACAAGAAATCATTTTCCTCCACATGGGCCTTCACCACTTCAATCCTCCATAGCAAGGAAATCTCACAAAAACAATGGAGATATTTGGATATGAACACAAGGAGTTCTATAAACAAAGAAAAAGGTACACAAACACAAGTATATGGAAATGGGGAAAATTTTTGTGATAGCTTCCTTACTCTCAAATTTTCTCATCCTCCATTGCCTCACAATGTCTCAATATGTAACCCTCAAATGGGAAATGGAGGGTCAAATTGGAGCATTTATAGGAATATGGAAGGCCAAGGATCAAGCTATTCATTACTTAATGAGAACACTACAAACATTGTTTTAGCATAAACCCGATGTATGCAAGATGTAATGGTGCAAGTTGTGTATATGTGAGATGCATAGTTGTTAACCCACTTGTGTCTTCGAAAATGTCTTTTTAAGGGTTAATTTGAAGTATTAAGACTATACTAAGTAAATGGGGTGTAGTGATTCTGCATAGGGACAAGGGAAGGCCATCAAGGCATGATGCATAAGGTGTGGAAAATCAAGCTATGATGGATTCCCCGTAATGTGTGACATTAGAGAGGTACACAATGGACGGAATAAATTATAATAGTCCAAGAAGTGGAGTAGTGAATATCTAGGTGGAAGAACTAGCCATTCGTCAGCATAATAAAACGATAACTCTGTATACATGACTACAAATCTGGAGTATGTATAATAGTCTCGGATATATATAAGTATAATGGCCATTAATATGCATAATTGACATATGTCATAAGTGTTCACAACCATGTACAATACATAGTGGAGTCTAGTCTCCACACTAAATGAATAAATATGGTACATGATAGGGTACATTGCTCTGGTACAAGAACTGAAATCCCATAAGTATTGTTATGATCAAGGTAGTACAATATGCCTAATGTCACCATAATATGAGGTATTCTACACAAATAATTGGTGGTACATTCCATATCATGTGAATAAAGGTGTTGTGTTGAAATATTGTAACTTCAAAGAATATTCTAAATGTATTTTATTGTTGTAACCTATCAGAGATCTTTTATTCCTTCATAGGGATGTTACTATTGTATTTAGTCATCATAGAGTCACGAGGTAAAACATATCTTGTAAGTCAAGTCAACAAAACCCTCAAGAACACAATATTATATTTTTTTGTGTCTTCGTAGGTGAAGTCGACCCAGTAAGTTTGTTGAGATGACCTGTTAGGGAAAACGCTAAGTGGAAGAAAGAGTATAAATAGAGGAGGTGTGTTCCTCATTTGAACACACACACACACTTTTGTATAGTGCATATGAGAGAAAGAGAGAGAGAGGGATCACCTATTTGGGGTTTTATCTTTGTACCTTTGATGATGATGATGATGATGGTTAACGCCCACTTAGAAAAAACTTTCATCTATCAATCCCAGAGAAACAAATTATTTATTTTGTTTTAAAATTTTATTTGTATGCTCAAATATATTGGAGATAAGTGTCCCAAGCTCATTATAATTTTGACAATTTAAAAGGCTAGGAAGGTTGGGATTGTAACACAGATTATGAAATTGAGATATAAAGTGGGTGTACGCATGGAATTCTAAGAGGAAGTGTTTTTCATCCTAAATTTTCATATTATCACATAGATGGTAGATCCTTTCTACCCATGCTGTTTTAGGAAGTTCCCAATGACCAGTTTTACTATGAAGCTCATGAGAGTTCGTTCTTATCTTGGCTATATTAATTTTTTTCTTTGAAGTAGTTAAAACCGAGAGATAATTTTTATATTCTAGAGTAGGGTTGATGTCCTCCTTATAATATCTTAACTTTCTTTTATCCTCTAAATATTTCTCACACCGCATTTTCTCTTTAAACTTAGAAGTGACAATATTTTTAATGTTATTTATATTTTGCAATACAACATTTTCATCGATCTCCCAACAGTTAACCAAGCCCTGGTATATTTATACCAACCTCGCTTGAACCTTAGGTGGTTTTGGATGGAATTTAAAGCTAGTTTAGGAAGTCTATGGTCTGCCATGTTATTGATTTTTTGCTTGTACTATAGGAGCCTATTCATAGCTAGGTCCTCGATAAGGGAAAGACCCACTTCTTTAAGGAGAATACGGTAGGGTGTATTGCTTTTAATTTTGAGGTTACACATTATAAAATGCTTCTGCATTTTCTCAATCTTTCTATAGGATTATCTAGAGATGCTGCGACCCCAAAACTCACACCCATACAAGATAACAGGAGTGACTAAAGCTTCAAAGAGGAGATTCTTTTTATCCCACATCACAAGGTTTTTTTCTTTAGAATTATTTTCAAGACCAAAATAATCTTTCCACCCCTCATTAATCCTTTTCTTAATGCTATAGTTCAAGTTGATCTTGTGATAAATATCAATTCCTAGGTATTTGTAAGAAGAAACTTCCTCCAATTTTATATTGTCATACCCAAAATTAGCATAAGTGTCCTTCTTGGATTTGATAATCATAATTTTTTTTTGTTAGTGTTAGCAGTCATACCCAGGGCATAGAAAACATCCTTAAGAATTCTTAGCTTCTTATCAAGGTCAGATGGACACCTTTCCAGAAGAACACTATCATTGGCATAGAGAACAAGGATGATGATTATTCCATCTAAGATCATTCCAACACAACCTACTTCCTCTAAACAACCTTTTATCTTATCAATGCAAATTACAAAAAGGGTGGGGGAGAGGGGGCAACCTTGTTTAACTCCGATATTACACTTAATATTTATCGACCACCCCTCGTTGGTATTAAACTTGACAATGAAATTCTCATATAACCTTATTGTGGTGGCTCTCAACTCTAAAGGAACCTTTAGCTCTTCTAATCTCACTACAACAAAACCCTGTGATTAACGTCTCTTTTAGCTTCATTTTTAGCGTCCACTATCACTTTTAGTGTATTCTTCATCATTTTTGGACAAAGTGGATGCTTTTCCATGGGATGGCATCTTTTATGGTGTTATTTGCATCCATTTTTAAAATTCGGTGCTATTTTGGATGCTAATTAGAATCCCAATTAGCGTCCCAATAAGCATCCCAATTAGCCTCCCAATTAGGGTCCATTTTTAAAAGTTGACGCTATTTTGGATGCCAATTAGCATCCCAATTAGCATCACAATTATCATCCCAATTAGCATCCAAGTTAACGTCCCAATTAACGTCCAAAACAACATCCCATATAACACTAAGAATAGCCTCCAAAAAAACGTCTTGAATAACATAGCACCATATATTAATCCAAGGTTAGCGAAAGGAATTGTGCCATGAACTTTGGCAGGAAAAAAATCCAACATAGCACCAAGTATAGAGCTAGGAAATGTGCCTAGAAAACATCCAGCATAGTGTTAGGTATAGATTCAGGTATAGCACCTGGAATAATGCCAAAAATTTCAAAAGGAACCGCACTAGGAATTGCACTAGGTTTAGAGCTAGGAATTGTGCACGGGAAACATGTTGATGTAATTGTAACTTTGGAATGTATTCAATTGTATTTCTTATCTATTGTAACCCAATGTTCATTCTGGGATGTGTTGGGATGTATTTGAGTCATGTCATGCCCCAATGTTTTGATCGGGAATTTTCTATAATGAGAAAGTCATGTTAAGTCATTGTGGGAAACCCTCCTATTGGTAAAGGGTTAAAGTCCCCAAAGTTGTGGGGCCCTTGGGTTATTAGACTCTCCTAGTGAAGTTGACCCTAGGTGAGTCATTGTAAGTCGGGGAAATAGTCCCCACCATTGTGTTACCCTCCTATTGGTCAGAGGAGGAAAATTCCCCACAAGTGGTGGGGCACTAGGGTTATTAGACACTCCTAGAGATGTCGGCTCTAGTAAGTAATTGTTAAGTGAGGCTGACATGTTATAGTGCACTTCAAGTGAATGGAAGAATATAAATAGAGAGTGAGAGCCTCTCTATTTATCACTTGCAACATATCACTCACTCACTCAAGTGTGGTGCATTAGTGAGGAAGGAAATACACTGGGACTAGACAAGAAGAAGACTACTACTGTCGGGATTGCATCTTACTGTTTTGGGGATTTTACTGTTTTGGTGCTGATTCTATCTCTGAGCAAGCTATGGGGTTTTCTCCTTTATGGTTTCCCCGAGGAAAACTCCTTCTGTCTCTTGTCTCTTGTGATGTGCTTATGTTTTATTGTTGTGCTTGTTATTCTATCAGTGAAAAGATCCTAAGATCATAATGCTAGATTATATGATGAAAAACTAACATGGAATCAGAGCTAACTTGAGAAGAAGACATTGTGCAGCTACAGAAGCTAGGGATTCTTACTTTTTGGGTCTCTCTCCACAATCCATCAGCAAAAGTATGCTAGGATGACTCTCCATTGAAGGGCGCATCTTTCTGTCGAAGCGGAATTCGATTCCGAGCATTTTCAGTTTTCGATGTGCAAATTAGGGCTTTCTACAGAAGAGGAATTTTTGAGTGAGACCAGCATAAGGTTGTTCTCCTCATAAAAACTAAAGTTTATATACTTGGATCAATAAATTTGGTTGGGTGAAACTTCGGGAAAGTCAAACCCTAGTTTGACCCCGAGCTAGGAAAAACCCTAAATACTAAACTAATAAGTTTTTTTACATTCACTATATTCCCAGTTTGGAGAAGTCTAAAATTTTGAAAATTTCACGGACCGAAGATAAAATCATGATTAACAATGTGTCCAAAAATAAGCCTCAGAATCGCTATATTCTGGGAGATATGATCCCTCCAAGTTAGGGTTCCAGCCTCTTCAAGAATTCATCCTTAAACATGACACCTGGGGAGAATTGCAATATCTTGGGATACAGAGGTCCAAATGGAATTAATGAAGATGTTCCAGAAATGGAATGGACTTTAATTTCAGTTATTTGAATATCAGACTCAGAAGATGAACCGGTGACACGTGGAATTCCATACAACTTCGCTGTTCAGAACAGTCCTGTAACATGTCACCTTGGGAAAATGATCATAAATCCCAAATGGTGAAACCAATTCTGATGAAACTTGTGGTGTTGGATCAGGGACAGGAGAGGTTACCCCAGTTAGAAATATTAGATATAGAGGAGTATAAATTTCAGAGATATCACAGAAATAGTAATAGGCATTTCTGCAGAAGAAACTGGAAAATTAGGGCTTCTTGTTCCGGGAGCTTCCCTCCATTGTTTTCAGAAAAAGGAGTACATTTGACAACTCCATTTGAAGAGATATATATATATCTATCCAATCAAATATGAAATATTCCAAGTTTTGAAAATTAGGGTTTCTGTGACAAACCCTAGATCAGCCAGCTCCGGAACCAAGATGGACACCTCAAATCGGTAAGATTTAATACTTTGCTATTTCCATTTGAGGTTCTCATTTCAAAGTGATCTATCACATCAGCTTGATTCTAAGCTTGGTGAAGTTGAAAACTTCCAAGCATAGAAGTATTTGATCTCTCTGAAGAAAATGGATTGGACACCTACATGAATATAGAGGTTCCAGTTTTAGAGGGAGATGAGGTTAGAAGCCTTACACAAGAAGAACTTGGTCAAGGCCAAGAAGATCATGGTTGATTCAGTCACGAATCAATTTGTACTACAAGTATCTTCCCTAAAGACACTAAAGATGTTTGATTCCTTGACCAAACTATTTGAAGGGAATAACATACATCAGAAGTTGACCTTAAGAAACCAGTTGAAGAATGTGAAGATCTAGAATGCAGAGACGATGCAGTCATAAGAGTCTCTCAAATCAAAGAACAACTTGAAGCAGTAAAAGAAGAAGTGAAGAATGCATAAGTGGTTATAGCCACCTTGAATGGCCTCCCAAGATCATAGTATTCATTCATGCGAGGAATGTGTGCCAGAAGGAAGTGATTGCTTTCAGCAGACTTCGATTAGAAGAATAAGCTCGACTCATAAGAAGAGAAGAGAAGATGGGAGCAATCGAAGATCAAGCTCTCACCATCCAAAGAAGATCCCTCAAGCAATGAGGAATACAAGGGACTCAACTCTTGAAGAACTTCTTATCCACCTTATCATTTGGATAAGAAACGATGCTATCATGAATGAAGAAGACGATGAAGCTGAAGGCTCAAGAAGCAGTCTACCCATGAAACAAATAAAGATAAGTATTCAATTGTCATTTCATTGTTTTGTTATGCATTTGTTTATATTTAGTTAAAGTATTATGCATGATAGAATGTTTGCATTAATGACAGTATACTACTAATATGCATGTGATGGGTAAGTAGCTCATGGTGCTATACAACTCTCCATTGCTACTTATCTAGAATGAAACCTCTTTGCTGACATATTGGATTAGTGCACAATCACAATATTGTCCTGGTAGAGATGGAAGGCATCTAGAAAGATTCAGTGAGATATGGATGAATGTTGTATTGGCTAAAATAGTTGCATGATCATATATTTATGCATAAGTATTTGCCATTATGAATATTCCTTATGAAATGTTCTAACCATACAAATGCATTTGACTTATAGGAAAGATCGCATACATAATCGCCTACAAGCAAAGAAGAATGAAGACTTGTTCCGAAGAACAAGTGACGGCATTTCAAAATGAAGAATAATATGACGAGTGCAGTGACATCATTGATGCAGAACCTTCTAGCCACCAAGAAGAAAGGGAAGACCAGTTCAATAATAATGATTTCAGGGTGCACTATTGAGACATGAAGAGAAGTTCATAGTTCCATCATGCAATAGATGGAAACATCATGGGATACAAAGCAAGATTTGTTGCATGAGGCTTCTCATGAAAAGAAGGAATAGAATACGAAGAAACATTTAAAGCTACTAGAAGTGAAGTCACATGACATGCATAATCATGTGTGCAAATGAAAGAAGGCATTGTACGAGTTCAGAAGACACCCATGGGAAACACATACATGATGATATTGATGAAGATATTAACCTTTGCTACAAGGTTGAAGATGTAAGTCTATACACTATATGGTCGCATAGAATATTAGTAGCATAGGAAGCTACTTGTCACTCCGGTACAAAAATTTTCAGTGCATAGAGTACAGAAGATAGAGGGAGTATGATGCTTCGCTTCAAAGGGAGTGACTACAGAATATCCTGAGGTTTGACATGGTACGACATGATACTAATGACTCTAGGATTTACTGAGAGTAAAGTGGATTCCAACCTTTGCTTCAAGGTTGAAGGCAGAAGACCAGTGATGCTCCTATTATGTGTCGATGCACTATTTTCTAAGCATGGAGGTGTGGACAAGGGAAGTATGCAGTGGAGATCCTTAATAGGTTCAGGATGATGGACTACATGACCACACCTATGGCATCGAACATGAAGCTATTGAGTAATGCTTCATCAGAGATGGTTGATGCTATAATGTGTCGTCAGACGATTGGTTCCTTGATATACCTGATGAACACAAGACCAGATATTTGCTTTGCTGTGAACACATGGAGACATGTTCACCTGATGGTTGCAAAGCATGCAGGGGTACAATTGATTATGGGCTGAAGTATGATGCAAATCAAAATATTAACTTGGAGGGTTATGTTGATTCAGATTGGGCAGGAAGTGCCATCGATAGGAAGAGCACTTCAGGATGTTGCTTCAGTATGGGATCAGGTGTGATCTATTGGTTTAGTAGGAAGCAATCATGTGTGGTACTGAGTACAGCTGAAGCAGAGTATGTCACAGCTTGTTCAGCTAGTTGTGATGTAGTATGGCTGCGAAATATACTGTCTGATATATTTTATCTCCAGTTGGATGCTACTTGTATACATTGTGACAACTAGAGTTGTGTGAAGTTGTCAGAGAATCTAGTGTCCCATGACAAGTCGAAGCATATCGAGATCAAGTATCACTATATCAGGGATATGGTGTAGAGAGGAGCAGTGAATCTCCAGTATGTTGCGATGGAGGAATAGATAGCCGATGTATTGATGAAGCCATTGGCTAGGCTAAAGTTTGAGTACTTTAGGGAGAAGCTTGGTGTTCTCTAGATCGAGGTTCCCTCCAAGAGAAAGTGATGAGACCCATAGCCATTATGTCATGGTGAGAGGATTGGTTCCTTCGATGTCAGATATGAGTGCTGAGATCCATATCCATTCTGACAAGTAGGTCAGATATAAAGGTTGAGCCATTCTATCATGGTGATAGGGTTTCTCCCTTTCATGTTAGATATGAGTGCTAGCCATTCTTTTAAGTAGGACAGATGTAATGGAAATTGCCATTCTAGGAATGGAGGCACCTGGTTAGTTACCAGGATCACTCAGTGTAGGACTGAGTAGCCATTCTGATGTGACAGAGGGATGTGTGCCCACTTGATCAGATGTAAGGGCTGAACCATTCTATCATGGCTAAAGGATTAAGTTCTTTCGATGTCAGATGTGAGTGTTGGCCATTCCGACGAGCAGGTCGGATATAACTACAATTTCCATTCTGAGAATGGAGGCACCTGGTCAGTTACTAGGTAGCTCAGTCGAGGACTGGGGGCCATTCTGATATGATTGCTGGGATGTGTTCCCTCATGATTAGATGTGAGTGCAAGCCCTTCCATCACTGTGATCAGGATGTGTTTTTTCCTGGATGGATGTAAGTGCAGAGCCTTTCTGGAGCGACTGAGGGATGTGTTCCCATGTGCTCATAAGTAAGTGCAGGAGCCTTTATGGAGCGACTGATGGATGTGTTCCCACGTGCTCAGATGTAAGTGCATAGCCGTTCTGGAGCGACTAAGGGATGTGTTCCCACGTGCTCAGATGTAAGTACAGATCCTTTCTAGAGTGAATGAGGTATGTGTTCCCACGTGCTCAAATGTAAGTGCAGGAGCCTTTCTGGAGCGACTGAGAGATGTGTTCCCACGTGCTCAGATGTAAGTAAAGAGCCTTTCTGGAGCGACTGAGTGATGTGTTCCCATGTGCTCAGATATAAGTGCTGGGCCTTTCTGACAAGTAGGTCAGATATAAGTGCTGGGTGAAGACCTACATGGAGGCTAGGCCTACAACCAGCATGAAAAAGGGCTGGCTATGTAGAACTTCCTGTGATGAGAAGAATCATGAGATAGCACCAGAGATGATCCAGATCAAGCAATGATTGAGATCCAGTGATGACATCCAATGATGATCCAGGTCCAGTCTAGTGATGTTGATCCAGATCCAGTGATGATGTTCCATGATGATCCAGATCGAGAGATGATCCAGATCCAGTGATGATCCAGATCCAGTGACGATGTTCCATGATGATCTAGATCGAGTGATGATCTAGATTCAGTGATGATGATCCAGATCCAAATGAAGATGACTTACAAATGAAGATTACTTGAAGATGAAGATGAATTGAAGATGACGAAGACCTAACGATGACCAGATGATATAGAGAAGAAGACTTGTGTTGATAAATTGTGTCAAGAGAATACCTTCCTAGTTAAGAGGGAGTGTTGATGTAATTGTAACTTCATAATGTATTCACTTGTATTTCTTATCTATTGTAACCCGATGTTCATTCTGGGATGTATTGGGATGTATTTGATTCATGTCATGCCCGATGTTCCAATCGAGAAGTTTCTATAATGAGAAAGTCATGTTAATTCATTATGGGAAACCCTCCTATTGGTAAAGGGTTAAAGTCCCCACAGTTGTGGGGCTCTTGGGTTATTAGAATCTCCTAGTGAAGTCGACCCTAGGTGAGTCATTGTAAATCGGGGAAATAGTCCCCACCATTGTGTTACTTCCTATTTGTCAGAGGAGGAAAAGTCCCCACAAGTGGTGGGGCACTAGGGTTATTAGACACTCCTAGAGATGTCGGCTCTAGTAAGTAATTGTTAAGTGAGGCTGACATGTTTTAGTGCACTTCAAGTGAACGAAAGAATATAAATAGAGAGTGAGAGCCTCTCTATTTATCACTTGCAACATATCGCTCACTCACTCAAGTGTGGTGCATTAGTGAGGAAGGAAATACACTGGGACTAGAAAAGAAGAAGACTACTGCTATCGGGAGTGCATCTTACTGTTTTGGGGATTTTACTATTTTGGTGTTGATTCTATCTCTGAGGAAGTTGCGGGGTTTTCTCCTTTATGGTTTCCCCGAGGAAAACTCTTTGTGTCTCTTGTCTCTTGTGATGTGCTTATGTTTTATTGTTGTGCTTGTTATTCTATCAGTGAAAAGATCCTAAGATCATAATGCTAGCTTATATGATGAAAGACTAACAAAACATACAACCTAATGTTAGATATATCAATTTCAATGTTAATGATCATGATTCTGTGATAGTACTTTTGGATATTGATTTATCACAGTGGCATGTAAATGATTGTAATCATGGAACGTAAAGGCACCCTGCATGTTGACGATAACAAACATCAACTTTTCTCCATGCATGTGTTCCCGAACTGTTGTGTAAGTGCCAATATTACCTAGCATTAATCATTATCTTTCTCTAATTTTATCACATTAGCATGAACATGTTACAAATACATTGTTTTGACTGATCGAGCTCCCAGATTTGAAGGGGATTTGAATGTGACTTGTTGACATACAACCACAAACTATAAGGTGCCCCTTTTGCAAGTGTATGATTCAAACTAAGGATAAATTTGCTACAAGAACTACAACTTGAAGTGCCAAATATTCACTAGAGCAACCAGGCCTTGCATATTACATATTAGACATATACTATGTTGATGTATATGTAACTTCGAAATGTATTCACTTGTATTTATTATGTATTGTAACCTGATGTTTATTCCAGGATGTATTTGTAATGTACTTGAGTCATTTCATGCCCCGATGTTCCTATTGGGAATATATATAATGTAAACAAGTCATGTCAAGTCATTGTGGGTAACCCTCCTATTGTCTAAGGGTTAAAGTCCTCGCAGTTCCGGGGCACTAGGGTTATTAGGCTCTCCTAGAGAAGTTGGCCCTAGTAGGGTTTTAGTCATGTCAAGAATTAGTATAAATAGAGAGCTAGCCTCTCTATTTAGCACACACTCATCCACACTCAGTTATAGTGCATAGATGAGGAATAGAAAGACATTGGGGCAAGGAAGAAAGAGGTTACTGTTGTCAGGAGATCATCTTACTATTTTGGGGGTTTTAAATTTGGTGCTGATTCTATCTCTAAGGAAGTTATGGGGTTTTATCCATTTATGGATTCCTCGAGGAAAAACATTGTGTTCATTGTCTCTTGTGTTTGATTGTTGTACTGGTTGTTCTCTCAGTTAAAGATCCTAACATAATGCTAGCTTGATTGATAAAAACTAACATGGTATCAGAGATAACTTGAGAAGAAGACACTGTGTAGCTGCAAGAACTAGGGATTCCTACTTTGTGGATCTCTCTCCATATATTTTCAGCAAAATAAGGTTGGAATAACTCTTCTCCCTAAGGCACATCTTTCTATCGAAGTAGAATCCAATTCTGAGGTTTTTCAGTTTTGGACCCGACACTACTGCCGAAAATTAGGGCTTTTCACATAAGAGGAATTTTTTTGGTGAGCCTAGGCCTGGATTGATCTCTTTCCCAAAATTGAAGTTAGGGATCAAATTCAAAGCATTTGTTTTGACATAACTCTGGAAAAGAAAAACCCTAATCTGCTCCTGAACCAACACTACAAGATTTTAGCTCCAAATCCAGAACCGACATCTTGACCTAGTAAGATCTAAATCTTTTGTATTTCCATTTGAGGTTCTCACGTAAGATGTCTCATCATACCAAGCTTGATGAAAAGCTTGAAGGAGCTAACAAATTCCGATCCTGGAAGTATAGGATCTCCCTGGTCCTGGAAGAAAATTAGTTGGACTCCTATATCAATGAGGAGGTTCCAGTTTCAGAGGGAGATGATGCTAAAGTCTTACACAAGAAGAAGATAGTTATGGAAAAGAGAATCATTGTTGATTCTATCAAGGATCACCTCATACCACAGGTTTCCTCCCTCAAGACACATAAATCCATGTTTGATGCCCTGACCAAATTGTTTGAAGGGAAGAACATAAACTGGAAGATTACCCTAACAAACCAACTAAAGAATGTGAAGATTTAGAATGCAGAAACCATCTAGTCTTACTTCACAATATTTTCTAAGATAAAGGAACAATTGGAAGTAGTGGATGAAGAAGTGGAAAATGATGAGATTGTAATGACTGCCTTGAATGGTCTCCCTAGATCATGAGACTCCTTTATTCAAGGGATATGTGCTAGAAATAATTTAGTCAAATTTAGCAGACTATGGGAAGAATGCTCTCAAGAAGAATCTAGGATAGAAGCCAAAGAAGAAAAGATGGGAAGTGAAGTTCAATCTCTCACAGTACATTCCAAGAAAATGAAAAGAAGTTCTCATCACTCCAGAGGTAAGCATTTTTCTAAAACTAACTGTAGAAAATATTTCTCTAGAAGTAGATGTTATACTTGTGATGAAGTAGGACACTTTGCAAAATATTGTCCTAAAATACAAAATAAGAAAAAGGGCAACAAGAGAAGACATCATGTTCATGCTGCAGAGGATTATGAACCATCGAAGAAGAAAACTAGATATGAAAGTGAAGACTCTTCAAGTGATGAAGAATATGTTTTGATTTCTGCTCTCATGGGAAACATCACACATGGAAGCAATGATTGGATTATAGACAGTGGGGCTTCCAAGCATATGATAGGATTCAAAGAATCCTTTGTGAAACTTTCAGAACATGAATCACCTCACAAGGTGAAGCTTAGAGATGACTACCAATATGCAATAAAAGGTAGTGGGGAATATTATTATAAACTAGACTCTGGAAAGTCTATGAAGATGCAAGATGTATTGTTTGTACCAGGACTAAAGAAGAACCTTCTCTCCATATCTGCATTATATGCAAAAGGCATGAGTGTTGCATTCATAAATGGCCAAGTCATCATGTGACCAAGGGGAAAGACTATTAATGATGCAGTAGTGATTTGAGAACAAGAAGGAGGTCTATACAAATTGAAGGGCCATCCAGAACAAGCCTTGGTCCATGACATAGTAGAGCCAAATGAAATTTGGCATAGAAGGCTTGCACATGTGCATTACAGAGCACTACTAATTGCAAGAAAATTTGTTGAAGGTCTTCCATAAATTCAAGCAAAACATGATGGGTTCTTCAAAGGATGTGCGAAAGGAAAAAATACAAAGAAGACATTTCCAAGTAGCGAAAGAAAAGAAAAACGAATCTTGGAAATCATCCACTACGATGTATTCAGTCCTATGTTATCAAGCTCACTAAGCGGGTATGTATACTATGTTTCTTTTATTGATGAATTTTCTAGGAAGACATGGATTTACTTCATGAAAAACAAAGATGAAGTATTCAGCAAGTTCAAGGAATTCAAAGCCTTGATCGAGAATCACATTGAAAAGAAGATCAAGACCTTTCGATCAGATAATGGCGGAGAATTCACTGCAAATGAATTCAAAGAGCTATGAAAAGACTCAGGGATTAAGAGGGAGTTGTCCACTCTTTATAATCCATAGCAGAATGGTATTGCAGAAACGAAGAATAGAACTATCATGGAAGCTGCAAGAGAAATGCTTCATGATCAAGATCTTCCTATGCATCTTTGGGCGGAAGCTTCCAGAACAACGGTGTATGTAGAGAATCATACTCCACAAAGAGTACTCGACAAGAAGAATCTTGAAGAAGTCTTCTCTGGAAAGAAACCAGAAGTTAGCCATCTCAGAATATTCAGCTGTCCTATGTACATACAAATTCCAAAAGAGAAGAGAACAAAATTTGATCCTTCAGGAAAGAACTGTATATTTGTGGGATACTCTGAAAGATCGATGGCTTACATAATATACTTCCAAAGATTCAAGAAGATTGACATCAGTAGGGATGTGACATTTGATGAAGACAAAACTTACAACAAATCCAAAAATAAACCTACTGAAGAATCTAAAGAAGCAGAAGCACCCAGAATTCATGATACAACCATGAATGAAGAAACTCAAGAAGAAGATCAAGAATTTGAAGAACCATAAATACCTATAGATCCACCTCCAGAGAAGAATCCTCATAAGAGGAAACCTACTTGGGTATGTGAAACTATCCAAGGTGTGGAAAAATATGGGGCTCCAGAAGAGAATCACAGAGAAAGAAAGAGGACCAGATCCTGCTCTGGGTATGTAGCATTACTATGTGATTTCATCGATAAAGAACCTTCTAATTATGAAGAAGCGACATAACGAAAAGAATGGAAAGATGCTATGATCAAAGAGTATAAATCAATCATGAATAATGATGTTTGGGATGTTGTCCCAAGACCAGAAGGGAAGTCAGTTGTAACTTCCAAATGGATCTACAAGATCAAGCATGCTGCAAATGGTAGCATAGAAAAATATAAAGCAAGATTTTTTGCTCATGGTTTCTCAGAGAAAGAAGGAATAGATTATGAAGAAACCTTTGCACCTGTAGTGAGATACACTTCTATCAGATCAGTACTTTCTCTGGCTGCAGTGATGAAATGGAAGATACACCAGATGGATGTCAAGACTACTTTCTTGAATGGTGTAGTGGAAGAGGAAGTATATGTGGAAGAGCCACTCAGTTTTGAGACACATGATAGGGAGTCTCATGTGTGTAGATTGAAGAAAGCCCTGTATGGTTTGAAGCAGGCACCTAGGACATGGTATGGTAGAATTGATAGCATTCTATCCAATTTGGGCTTTACCAAAAGTAAAGCAGATTCCAACATTTACTACAAGGTTGAATATGGAAACCCGGTGATGCTCCTACTTTATGTAGATGATGTGTTTGTAATAGGTATAGATGGGTTGATTCCTGATATGAAGAGAAATATTGCTACTGAGTTTGAAATGAAGCACTTGGGAATGATGCATTACTTTCTAGGCATGGAGTTGTGGTAGAGTGCAGATGGGATTTCCCTTGGACAAGGGAAGTATGCAGTAGATATCCTGAAGAGGTTTGGGATGATGAACTGCAAGCCTATGGCTACACCTATGAAATCAAACCTGAAGCTATTGAGTGATGCTTCGTCAGAGATAGTTGATGCCATGATGTATCGTCAGATGATTGGGTCCTTGATGTACCTGACAACCACTAGACCAGATATTAGTTTTGCTGTGAACACCTTGAGCCAGTTCTTGATAGATCCAAGACATGTTCACTTGATTGCTGCAAAGCATATTCTGAGATACCTGAGAGGTACAGTTCATTATGGGATCAAGTATGATGTGAATCAAAAGATTAACTTGGAGGGTTATGTTAATTCATATTGGGCAGGTAGTGCCATCGATAGGAAGAGCACTTAAAGATGTTGTTTCAGTATGGGCTCATTGATCTCTTGGTTTAGCAGGAAGCAATCCTATGTGGCACTAAGTGCAACTGAAGTAGAGTATGTCGCAACTTGTTCAGATAGTTATGAGGTAGTATGGCTCAAGAAGCTACTATCTGATTTATTTGATATCCAGTTGGATGCTACTTATATACACTATGACAACTAGAGTTGTGTGAAGTTGTCGGAGAACCCAGTGTTCCATGACAAGTCGAAGCATATCGAGATCAAGTATCACTGTATCAGGGATATGGTGCAGAGGGGAGCAGTGAAGCTCCAGTATGTTGTGACAGACGATCAGATAGCTGATGTGTTGATGAAGCCATTGGACAAAGTAAAGTTTGAGTACTTCAGGGAGAAGATTGGTGTTCTCCAGATCGAGGTTCCCTAAAAAGGGAAGTGATGAGTCCGTAATCCATTCTGATGAGCAAGTCAGATGTAAGGGCTGAGACATTCTATCATGGTGAGAGGATTGGTTCCTTGCATGTCATATATGAGCACTAAGATATTCTGATATGAATATAGGATTGGTTCCTACATGATCAGATATAAGGGCTATTGCCATTCTTGGAATGGAGCTCCCTGGTGAGTTACCAGGAATACTTGGTCTTGGACCGAGGGCCTTTCTGAGACGATTGTAAGATGTAATCTTACATGATTAGATGTAAGCACATGTCCATTCTGATGTGATTGAGGGATGTGTTACCACTTGATCAGATATAAGGGCTATTGCCATTCTGTCATGGTGAGAGGATTGCTTCCTTCCATGTTAGATGTGAGTGCCGACCATTCTGATGTAGGATGAGGTCCTACATGATCAGATGTAAGGGATACTGCCTTTCTAATGAGTAGGTCAGATGTGATTGCTGACCATTCTAATGTAGGATGATATCCTACATAGATGTAAGGGCTACCGCCTTTTTGACAAGTAGGTCATATGTGAGTGCCGACCATTCTGATGTGACTGTAGGATGAGGTCCTACATGATCAGATGTAAGGGCTACCACCTTTCTAATGAGTAGGTTAGATGTAAGGGCTACTTCCATTCTCTGAATGGAGGCACCTGGTCAGTTACTAGGAACCCTCAGTATAGGACTGAGCGCCTTTCTGACGAGTCAAGGTCAGATGTAAGTGTTGTGCCTTTCTGATGAGTCAAGGTCAGATGTGAGTGCTGGCCATTTGGACGTGTAGGTCAAATGTAAGGGCTACCAAAGACCTATAAGGAGGTAGGCCTACAACTAGCATGAAAAAGGGCTAGCTCTGTAGAAATTCCTATGTTGAGAAGAATCATGAGATAGCACATATGATGATGACCCAATGATGATCCAGATTGAGCTATGATCGAGATCTAGTTATGATGTATCTGAGATGATCCATATCAAGTGATGATTCAGATCCAACAGTGATGATCCAGATCGAGTGATGATCCAGATCTAGTGATGATGACCCGGTGATGATACATATCGAGTGCTGATCTAGATCTAGTGATGATGATCCAGATCCAATGATGATGACCCAGTGATGATCTAGATCAAGTGATGATCCAGATCCAGATGAAGATGACTTGAAGATGAATATGACTTGAAGATGAAGATGACAACAACTTGACGATGATCTAGATGATACAAAGAAGAAGACTTGTACTGAAAATTGTGTCGAGAGAATACCTTCCTAGTTAAGAGGGAGTGTTGATGTATATTTAACTTCAGAATGTATTCACTTGTATTTCTTATGTATTGTAACCCGATGTTTATTCCAGGATGTATTTGTAATGTACTTGAGTCATTTCATGCCTCGAATTTCTGATTGGGAAGATCTATAATGTAAACAAGTCATGTCAAGTCATTGTGGGTAACCATCCTATTGTCTAAGGGTTAAATTCCTCGTAGTTCTGGGGTACTAGGGTTATTAGACTCTCCTAGAGAAGTTGGCACTAGTAGGGTTTTAGTCATGTCGATAATTAGTATAAATAGAGAGATAGCCTCTCTATTTAGCAAACACTCATCCACACTAAGTTGTAGCGCATAGCTGAGGAAGAGAAAGACACTGGGGAAAGGAAGAAAGAGGTTAATATTGTGGGGAGATCATCTTACTATTTTGGGGGTTTTAATTTTGGTGTTGATTATATCTCTGAGGAAGTTGCGGGGTTTTCTCCATTTACGGTTTTCCAGAGGAAAAACACTGTGTTGATTGTCTCTTGTGTTTAATTGTTGTACACCCTATATTTGATTGAGTTACCCTATTGAGTGCATTGTTAAAGATTGTGTAACCAAACCAATGTTTGAGGAAAACATGCGGCAGAGATATTTACTACTGTCTTTCTGTGTGAATCAAATGGGAAAATGTAATCTCTAGGTGTATTCAAATTTATTATTAAACTCTTTCTATTCATTAGTTGTAAATGTACTATCAACAGATCTTCTAGACACCCATTCCTCTAGAACTATGCTGCGGGGAGCGGGAGGGCAGCGAAAAGTGAAATTTTCAAAAGCTCCCATTTTGGGAGCATTTTTTGTATAGTATATATTTTAATATATATTGATGGATTTATATCTAAAAAACATGTAGGATGTTGAATTAGCTATAGAATGCATGGATTAAACCATGTAACATCACTCATCTAGTAGTTACAATTTATAACATTATCATTTATTGATCAACCATAAAAACCTTTGTAGGAGTTTGGTAAAGAAGGGAGGTACCATAACATTGTCATCAAACAATTAAGCTAGTATAGGAGATTTTAGTATAGGAAAGGAAGGGAGCGCCTCGGGAGCATGATCCCAAAACTGGGAGATCGCTTTTGAAGGAAGCAAGCTTTAGGAGTGGGAGTGAGGGGATGGGGGGTGATCTCATGCAGCATAGCTCTAGATTACTTTTTTTATCAAAAGAAACCATCTTCAGGACAGTAGGAATCACCTGACATTACTTAACATCAATGGGTGTGTTGCTCACCATTATTTCATTGAAAATTTAGGTTTCTTTGTGTTGTAATGGCATGTGTCCACTATGGTTGTAACCTTGATTATAAAGAATCAGAAGCTTCAGTGACTAGGGAATTTCTTGAACTGTTTTCTTCCTTTGCTTTTATGTCATGATCAGGTGAAGTGTCCTCCAAAGAAAGATGAATTTGCATAAGTCAAAATACTAGGATCTAAATGTACTCCCTAAATTATAAGAGCTTTTATGTCCTTCATATTGCCTTTTCAAAGCTCTATCCAAACCATCTTGATAATTCGACATAGTACCAAATTCTATGACAACCTCTTCTATGGAACTGAATCTCTATCTCAAATAGGTTTTGAATCCAAAAGCAGACCCCATGGATCTGAAGTACCTATATATTTATTAAAGGACCACAATTATTATCAAATCATTCCCAACATTGCTTCACTGATGTCTCCACTAAGCATTCCGGAAATGATGATTGAAATCATCTTGAATCTTCCTTGATTTGATAAACTAGCCAACAACATGAACTATCAATTAAGATGATGTTACCACTCATTATGTCCTTGCTGTCATCATTCTTTGTATGCCAGTGCCTCATTTACTGAATATGAACCAATAAAATCTATACATCAATTCATGTATGTCATGCTAGGCTTGCATAATAGTGGTAACATTATATTTGTTGTAATGTCTCTTCAATTTTTCTATTAGAGGTTTGTCACTATTTCCTTACTGTTGTATTTACTGTGCATATAGACTATGTATTTGGTTCAGCTTCATCATAACATTCAAGACCAACCTCCTTGTAAGATATGGTACCTGATTAGCAAAGTATGGACATATACACACTGAGAAACTCTTAAATCTCGTTAATATAAATGAATGCCTCATTAGAAAATACACATTTGGGAAAATTTTGTGTTAACAGGTCCATAGTTGGAGCAGAATTAATTCTACTCACACTAGGTGCTATGAAAGATAGAAAATAATGTGCCCAAATTATGGAAGATATTGTTCACCGTTCAAAAAAATAAATCACCAAATATATTTTACTCAAAATCACTCTCACAAACTCATAAATGCATGCTACTATAGAAAAATCAAGTTTAGGTGTTTTAGTCTTGAACCACATGAAAAATCAAGTGGCAACTGTTCTTGAGAACTCATTTGATTAGTCCCTTAACTGCCACTGTAGTTAATTCCCAACTGTAGTTCAAACCTAGCATGCATACCTTTCAAATACTAATCACCTTAACTAAAAGTAGGAAAACCAGTTAACTAGTGCCCTGCTTTCTTAAATAAGCCTATAAATACTACTATAGCTAAGCCTTAAATGCGTGTTTAGTTAACTAAAGGTGTCCATATATGAGACTAAATTACGAGTTTTCCCTCTCTTGCTTTGCATAGCATTGAAACACAACTGCACTTGAACTATCTGATTTTGATCCTAAAATAGCACAGTTAGTTTGACTAAGAAAAGGCACCCTGCATGTTGACTATAACAAACATCATCTTTTCTCCATGCATGTGCTCCCTAACTATTGTGTAAGTGCCAATATTACCTATCCTTAATCACTATCTTTCTCTAATTTTATCACATTAGCATGCACATGTTAAAACTACATTGTTTTGACTAATCGAGATTTCAGATTTGAAGGGGATCTGCACGTGACTTGCTAACATACAATCACCAACTATAAGGTGCCCCTTTTGCAAGTGTATGATTCAACCTAAGGCAAAATATGCTACAAGAACTACACCATTAATTCAAAGATATGCACCCTCCATTAATTCACCAAGTGTTAACTCCTTTAACTAAATGTGAACTGATTAACTAACTGCTTGACCACTAGTTAGGAGTTTAACTGAATGTCTTTAGTGTTTCACAATCAATGCCATCCACTCAAGCAAGCTTGCAAGAGAGAGAAGAATAAGTGCACCAGAAAGAAGAGAGAAGCAGTTGTCTTGGGTTTTACATTGTTTTGGTTGAGTTCTATAATGAGGAAGTTTTGTTGGGCTTTCTCCCCCATGAGGGTTTCCGAGGATAAATATTTTTTTCTCTTGTGTGACTGTACTTGTTATTATTTTATTTATCTTACCATATTAAATTATTTTAGAATATCATCTAAGGAATAAGAAAAATTAACAGATGTTTTACATTTAACAACAATAATTGTCTCACTTATCTTTTTGCAATGGAGAAAGAAGTGTTGTGACTGCACCTTCCGGTGCCTTTATTAGTCCCACAAAAGAACACACACCCATGTAATTTTGAACTATGGGTCATAGCAAGGGACTCTACGATCTTGAAATAATAAAAACAAGATTATAACTTGCATCCTAAAAGCAAGAGTGCCAATATTTGCGAGATAATATCCAATACAACCCAACTTCAAAAAATAATGTTGCACCTTTCGTTGTCCCATTCTACAATATATCCACTCTGATTCTCTTTTGCATTTCCTTAACCAATTTTAGAGTATGCATGGTATATGAAAACTTGGTTGTTGAGAAGCAAAGGGAAAATGAAGAGTAGTCCCATATATTTAATATAATCAAGGATTTGAAAAAGCAATAATGAATATCCAATGTAGCCTAACTTGGAAAAATAATGTTGCACCTCGTTGTCCCTTTTTACAATATATCCACCGATTCCCTCATGCATTTCTATACCTTATTTGTTAAAAAAAAAATTCTTCCTTGAATCAAGGAATCTAAGAAACCACTAAGCTAGAACTGTAGTCGCACGATAGAGTAGTAAACCATGTGATAGGGCCATCCTAAATGTTGGATGAAAAAACGATCAATCCAACAACATGTAAAACTCTCACCATAGTCACATGAAGTTTTGAAGGGTTTCTCACTTCATGGTAGAGTGTGGGTTTCCATGGAAAACAAAGGGAAATAAAAGGTAACCCCATATATTTAAGGGAAGTGGGGATTTGAAAAACAATAATGTTGTCGATTTATGAGCAATAATTTTTTTATGATGATTTATGTTTTTGTCTGTTGTATTTCACTATATAATTACTCTCTGAACTTGGTCGAGGAAGAGGTGGACTTAGAAATAACCCATCTGAATGAATGTTTCATTTTGGATTCGTTTTATCTTTTGTACAGTGTTATTCACTGATCTTGTTTATTTGTATTATTTTGTTAAGCTTTTAACCTCCTTTGTTTGTAGTGGAGTTAAGAAAGATATTCATGAAATATCACTGCTATTTGTCCATTTTTCAAAAGTTTGAAATACTAAAATAGATTTGGAGTCTTATTCAACACTGCAAGAATGAAAGCGCATGAGGAGGGAAATCCACAATAGGCAAGTTGAACATGGGCCACACATCAAACAAAACTAGTGAGACTCATTGCCTGCATGTGTGTCTCCATGAAAAACACATGCAGAGATCAAAGCAAAGCAAAGTGAAGCAAAAATTTGGGTAGGTCAACATTATTTGATGAAATGAAAATATATAGTACTAGCATACCCTTAAATCCAGGGAAATGAAACATTGAAAGAACTTCAGTATGTCTAAAATGAACGAAAGGTATGTTTCATTTCCTCGCTTTGGGAGTGTTTCATAAATATGATTCTATTTTTTTTTATAATTAGAATTTATGTTAATAGAATATAATATAAGTAATGCTAAGGGGTGCCAAGTGCAGGGTTTTTTTGGATATTGATAGAAAGGAAGAAATGGAATTTTCATGGGTATAGGTGTGGCGACAAGTAACTAGGATGAAATGTATACCTTCCTTCTATGTACAAAAATTGTGAAGATTCTTTTGCTACAACAGATTATAATTTTTTGAAACTCGTTTCTTGTCATAAAGAATATAATGGGGAAAAACTTAAGGACGGGAATATACAATGTAAGAATTATGAGTGTATTAATTGGAACCTTCAAAGCCTCGACGACGTGAAACTTATGCACCTCACTATATCAACAATTCAATTGCATATCAACTTGCCAATGATCCAATCAAAATAGACAAGGGAATTATAGTGTAAAATAAGGGCCCCACAAAAATAAGATGGCTTCCTTAGAAAGTTCAATTTTGATTGCAAATGTTTGAAGTTAAAATGTTGTTTGGTGATAAATTGGGCATATGCTCCATCTGGCATCTTCACCCATTCCAATGCACAACAAGTCTTGTCTCATTAATCCCAAGTGAGGAAGCCATTGCACTCACGCATGGATTCCTCTTCTCATTTCGTCCATCTGTACTGACTTCAAACCTTATGGCCCTTGGTTTAGATTTGTGTAATGTTAGTGGGATCTCTCTAAACTGAAATTGTTATTTTTTAGTTGTGTATTATTTTTTCTTAGGTTCTCGATCCTTGTCATTATTACATCTCTCAAGCTTGGATTGGAAGTGGATGATCCATAATGGTTATGGCATATTCTATGTAGTTTTTTTTGTATAATGAAGTGTGCTCCAACTGGGAAAAAAAAAATAGAATAGTTATGTTACTGAACTGTAAAATTAATGATACACATATGACAACATAATGTGTTGAAAATAAGTTTTACTGAAAATATATCATTTTTTCATGTAAATATTAAGAAATCGTCAATTGTTTAAAATTATACAAATTTGAAGGAACAATATTTGTCTTTTACAATTTTTTTGGCGAAAGCATATACTTATCAATTAAAAAAATAGAATTATTTATTTTACTCATCTCTCAAATGGATCAGAAAATAAATACCCTTCCAATTGAAATTAAGACCCACCCTTCAAATTTGATCACTGGTCGGATCTCGACAAGTTCGTCTTATTGTGCCCTTAAGTTCCTTTTTCACCTCTTCTTCTATCGTGCAATCCACCTAGGTATCCTTATCTCAAGGTTCTTCATAATCTTCCATCTCCTTTGCTTTAAGAAGTTGTTAGCCTTATTCTTTCTAGACTCTGTAATAAACTTTTGTTTTTCTTCTTTTTCTGGTACAATCCATTCCTTGAAATCATATTGATTTGGCATTTATGTTGGTTTATCGGGGATTATTATAGGTGGGTGATATGGATTTGGAGGTACAAGACGGGTGAAAAGATGCTGCGAATGGTGGGATGAAGATTGCCTAATATTTCTGGGCAGACGAGGAATGCATCCCCATCATCATCACTGGCGTTGGTGAGATCTGATGCAGCCAAGGACGATATAATCAACCCCTCTGCTAATATCCCTCAGGGTTTACAACTGTCGAATCCATCACAGAAATCTCACTTTCTCTTCCACGGTTAGCAAATCACACCCCCTTAAAGAATAACAATTTTTAAAGTCTGTTTGTGGTGGATTAGAATGATTTCAGTTGGCTTCCTAGGGGAGGCCACCTTGATTTAAGGCAAGCTAAATAAATAAATCCGCACAGGTCATGTTGATTTAGGGTAAATTTAGGTTGATAATAGTGTGCTAGGATATCTGTTTCAGGTCAGATTTATGATAAATTACTGGTTGCTATTGCCAATTTTGAATAAATATATCAAGCCACATAAACCCACCTTTGATGTAGATAATGTTACTAGGATATTTCCATGATATAATCACATGGTGAATGCACTGATCAAATCTATTAACCCTAGTATTTCTTTAGCATCCATGAGGCTGCAGTGCAATATTTGAGCATCTTCACGATAAAGGAAAAATATTGGTTTTTTCAATTGAAAGGAAGTATTTGTGGGGTTTTGGATACGGCCACCCTAACGAGATTGTTATGAAAACTCCATGCCCCTTTTGATAAAACTTCAACAAATTTTCCGATGGTAATCCAGGAAATCATGGAGCAAGTGGTATAATATTTGGAGATCGGATCCTGCTATTTTATGCTGTAGGGACAGAGATACCAACACAGAATGAGGCCGCGATATATCCCCATTTCAAGTGTCGAATATATACACTTTTTTTCCTGATCATCTATCAAGGATTGAGTCAGGGGAATCAAGGGGTGGGTTCAATAGATTATAAAATTACAAATGCTTAAATTTTAAGAATTTAAGCTGTTATTTACTTACTTAATAGTGAAACTTCAGGTTTGGTCTCTGAGAATTAGTGTGCAACTCAGAAACATCTGCAATTTTTAGGATTTGAACATTCAAGATGCAATACACTTTCCATTACACATGTTTTATCATTATGCTGATACAAGGAATTTCTAGGATGGAAGTGACTAATATATAGTGAAGACATGGGCCTGAAGTTTATTTCAATCTGGATTATTATTTTGTAGGATGTTCACATTTTGGATGGAGCCCGAATTTGATTAAGTGTGTCAGGTTTTGATTCAGCAAGCTGTATGGAACCTCTAGTTGGACAAACCCTATCCTATCGACCCTGATTCCATGCATCAAGTATCAGGATTACCCAGACTCGACAAGGATGCAACTAATTTAATCCCAACAAAGAATGTGAATCCTAAATAAATTGACAATAAATATGGAATGCATCGTGGAACATGTGGAGTCATGATTTCACTGATCAATGATCCAGAAGTTCGGTTTTGAACTCAGCTATTAGATTGCAAAATGATATGCAAATGTTAGAAAGATGAATACCCCAACCATCCATGCTGTAGAAATATATGTTCAAGGAATAAAGATGCCATGGTCCATATACCTTTAGAATGAGTTCATAGTAGATTATCTGAATGTGGAGGACAATCGTAAGGATTTTAATTATAGTTAAGTAATTGTTATTCTTTCCATTATTTTCAGGAAATCTCTGGAGGGAAGAGAGTTCAAAACTTAGGTCACAAACACACTTCTAGAACCTAATTGAAATATTTGGCGATATAATTCGAATAAGGAATGCCAAGAGGATACAAAGGCTACATTCCAGTGATGGTATATGCCGATGATTAAAGAAACTGTCAAAAATATCCGCATCCCTAGTAATAATGTAGATAAGTATGATGGTTATGTTTGGTTTCAAATCAAAATTCATTATGTTTTCTTGAGACCTCAACCAAATCCTGTTGGAGACATCTACCATCATACACACTCTTTCAGTCAAATTGGCCTAGATAAACCACTATCCTAAGTTTAATTGACATCAGTGGAGCATTAATTACCATCATCCCAGTCACTCACATGCCTACCTACAGTCAAGGAGGCTAACTGGAGCACTCCAGGGGTGATCTGTGTGACATTAATGCACCTAATTGCTAACTGGTGGTTACATTCAGTTCAACCAGTCAGTTACAGTCAATTAAGGCGCCTCAATTCATTAAATATATTATTTAATGATTATTTATTATTATTTAATCAACTGGAGTCAACAAGGTGCCTCCACCAACTTCTGATGGCCAGTTCAGCTTCAGTTAACCTCATCAGGGTTCATTGGAGTCATGCAGGACTAGCACTTGATGGTTGGATTTCTATGACATGTGTTTGATCTCCTTCAGTTGAGATTCAACCATTTATTGCACTCCAAATTCAGTTAGGGTTTGGTGAGTCAATTAGGGTTTTGGTCAAGTGGTTAATTGAGTGAGATTGCATGGAAAAGAGTCAGTTAAGCTAGAATCACTCATTGAATTCGAATTGTCCCTTAGGTATTCAAATTATTCATGGAGTTAAGCCATTGCTCTGCATGGATATTGTAACCATTTTATTGTTTATAAAATATACAGAGAGGAAACCTATTTTGGTTCCAGTTATTTTCCAATTCATGAGTATTTGTTAATAATTATTTGATGATTTTGATTCCTAGTTCCTAGATCATGTGCAAGAATTAATATGGTATTAGAGCATGTGGCGGGACAAAGAACAATCTCTCAAAAACAAGATTTTTGACAGATTTCTCCATGAAATTTGAGCAATAGCTCAAAAATTCCAGTACTGCACCAGAAGCCAAGGCTTACCACTTAATACCCCAAGTAAAGAACTTGTTGATAAAGCTTGCTTGATTGACTATGCTGGGTGTGATGAAAGCCTAATTGTGTAGGCTTTCCAACCTTATGATGCCCCTTTTGTTTTGATTTGTAGGTTTTATCAAGTACAACTTCAAATGGACTCATCAATCCCTCTTCTCACCCCATTCACAAGTTATTCGGAATGGAAGTTGAAGATGATTGCATATCTGAAGAGACAAGGTCTCTATGAGGTGTCTATTGGACTTGGAAAAGAGTCTTATGAGAATGAGAATGACTGGCTAAATGACTATGATAGAGATTTTGGAACAATAGGTCTAGCCCTTGATGATAGCTTGTACTACCCTATTGATTTTGCTGACCACCCAAAGGATCTATGGATAAAATTGGATAGAACCTTTGTCAAGCACAACGAGGATCATAATAGTACTTTGGAGATCACGGCCAGCACCACAAGAGTTCTTCACTCAAAATTCTTAGCCACTACTCTCTCTGATGAAGTTGTTCAAGATGAAGATGAAGTAGAATCTTCTACACATTCAATTCGAATTGAAGAAAGTCTCCATGAAGTGACTCCTTCTCCTGATGCTCCGGAAGTTCATGAGATCTCTGATATCTCACCTTCTCATATTGCTGAAATAGAAGAAGACATTCGAATATCTGATATTGAAGAAAAATAATGCTGCACTTCCATGCAAACATTCACCGGTGACTTTCCTTTGAATTCTGTGATAAATTTACCAGTAATTGCTTCCGAAAGTGAAGAGAAATTTGTTTTTTCTCCCTCTAATGTTGCTACTGGTGTGCAAATATGTAAAAACGTGGATATTTTGGAAGAAATATCATATTATAAGAGTGACACATTCACTCCCCATGAAGGATGTCACCTCCAGACATCCTTCAGTTCATTGTAGTAGATAGTTAAAGAATACAAGAAGAATACAATTTTTGTCATAGAATGGGGCTCGTACTTAATGTATTGTGCTTTGTCTTGAAGAATGCCCTATACATATTCTCTATGATAGTTATAGCTGCCTTATGTGATTACATACATAAGTTCATGGATGTCTACTTGGATGATTGGGCTATCTAAAGTCTCCTAAAGGACCATATTGTGTTATTGCACCTAATGTTTTAAAGGTGTCACAACTATATATATTGCTAAACCTAAAGAAGTGCCTTTTGTGCACACCGTTTGGAACTCTGTTGGGTCACATTTTATGTAAGGATGGCATTCTGGTGGACCCAACCAAGATTGTAGCCATTGTAAACCTGGCATCCTAAACAAATGAGCACACACTGTGGTAAACCCTGTGACACATGGGCTACTACAAGAAGTTTCTCAGAGGGTATGTCACAAACACTACATCCATGGATAACCTTCTTAAGAATATGGAAGACTTTTTATGAACTCTCAACTAGTTTTTAGTTAACTCCACTAATTTCTTAGTGTTGGGTAGTTTTCTCATGTGGTGGTAACCTTCTGCTATTAGTAAGCACTTAGTACAAAATCAATGCCATATATAGGAGCTATTTTCAGCAGGTCTCATCCTCATTGTCATCTTCATCTTCATTATTCTTGTTAATGCCGTCAATGCTTTTTCCAGCACCTTCATTATCTTAATTATTGAAGTCCTTTAAGGTCTTTGCCACTGATCTTCCTTAATCATTTCAGCTACCTCATCATGTAATCCATCTAGAGAATCCTCACAGGTTTTTCAAAATGAAGTGAATAAACTTTATTCTTTAGAAGACAACTCTTTTCATCCATTCTTTGGTCTAACTCCATTCATCTCATCCATTCCATCTTTCCATTTTAAAATAGTTCCAATTATCTTTGTGCTTCCATTGTCATAGAATGAAAATGCTTTGACCAGATTTGTATCTTCAAAATAAGGATTAGGATGAAATGTAAATGATTAGGATGGAGGATTATAGCCTTGTAATCCTCAACATCAAGAGATACCAAAAACTTGAAAACATTATGATCTTCTCTAGTCAAGATGTTGGAAAATGTAGGCTGGCTTAGAAACATAGTAAACCAAGAAATTGGAAAATTGTTTGAATGATTTCATTGTGTTGGAAAATGTAGGTTGGCTTAGAAACATAGTAAACCAAAAAATTGGAAAATTGTTTGGATGATTTCATTGTTTTTCATTTCGAATGGATGTATCACATTTTACTCCACGTTCAATACTTTGTCATTAGCTTCTACATTGAGTATCTCTAGCTTGTCTTGGATCTCTTGCGATTTTTCAATGAAAAGAGTGACTGCCCCATATAGATGCTCTTCCTTCTCCCCTTTCATTTTTTCTTGTTTGATAGGTTTCTCATTTTATTGATTACAAGGTCTAAGGGTTCTAGAGTGACTTCCCATCAAGATGCTCCTCCTTCTCCCCTTTCATTTTTTCTTGTTTGAGAGGTTTCTCATTTTATTGGTTATAATGTCTAAGGGTGTTAGTACGGGTTTATTCATTATTCTTGTCAATATAGATTTGTCAATTTTTCTATGAGGGCTTGTGATATATTCTCAACTCACTACTTTTTCGGTCAGGGTCTGAGAGATCTGGGCAAGCCCTCTTTCTTCTATGGTTATTTTTTATGTATAGATATTAAATATCTATGTTTAAATCAGATTTTCTATAATTTTTGGTCAAACGTTTGCAAGAAGTTCAGTGATTTTAATATTCTTCACGCCTTTTACCTCAATTTACTAGACTTTTTTCCTCTGCTTGCATGTTTGTTTTTTTACCTATTGTTTTCTTCAATTAAAATAAATCACAGTAAGTTTGCCACTATGGATACTGTTTTTTAAGAACTTTATTATGAGAAGAGTATACTTCCTTAGCAGTATGGAAGGTAAGTATGGAATATAATTTACTGTATGAAACATTATAGTGAAACCCCTTTGCATCTATATTTTCTCCACTTGGTTGTGTCCAACTGAAAATTGGTTATTATTGTGTCATATTGTTCAACTACAGTGTTTTCACTGGAACTTAGTTTATAGTCGTAAGTATTGGTACTAGTCTAAAGATAAATACATTTCCTTGTCCATGTGATTAGAAGTGATATTATTCTAACAAACATTTATAACTTCAAGAAACTTATTGTTTATCATCCTTAAGTTCAATACCAAAAATTGATCTCACAGCCCTTTTGAGAAGGAAGCTACACACAAGTTGGTCTATATCATGACACCTATATCAACTGTCGCAACTGGTCCATGTGAAAATGGTAAATGCTCACTCCAATTGGTAAATGTCTGAAACTAACACTGTCTTGCTGATTTAATCCAACTAATGTAAGCATTTATCGTGAACATCCTTTTTCTACTAGAAGTCTCAAATTCAAGATTACCGTCCAATTACTATTAGCCTGGAAAAAATGGGGAAAAATGATAAATGTGGAACCCAATTGTTTATGATATAATATAGTAAATGTTTAGTCCCGCATTTGATGGATATGGATAATGCAATGCTCCTATTGCATTGATTTGTCTTACAAATGTTGTCTATGTGCTATTTGTTAATACATCCTATTTTCAACAATAAACTTTCGTTATTCCTTGTTAAGAAAAACTAAGTTAGAGATATTGTCTGTTTCAAAATTTCAAATCCATTTCTTTTGTGATTGGGTTTCACTTTTCAGTGTGGAGTAGCAAAGCATGAGGGTCTCTCTTATTTTTGTGTGAAAAAAGAAATCCTTAAACTATAAAGTGAGTTCTGATTTTTTAAAATTGTGATTATTTCAGATGTTTATAATTTGCACACAATGCAAATATAGATAACACCAAAAAAGACAAAGGGATGGTTCTTGAAAGTGGTTTGAACATAAATTTTATGGATTTGTAACTTACATATTTTTTGTTATCAATTTATTCATCTAATTGTAACCCCTTGTATTCACAAAGTACTCTTGCATTCTACTTTCAAGGTATGATGAGCATATATATGTGTGTGAGAAAGTCCTTATAAAGGATTCTTAACTCAATGGAAATCCAAATAATCCAAACCAATAGCATGTATCTTGCTAATTTTGCATACACATATATCACATTCTAAAAGATGAAATCAAAATCGAACAATTCTCCCTTTAATTGTTCCACTGAGCATGAATTCAAAAAAGTTGATGTATGCAAAGCAGAGCATAAAATATCTTAAAATATTTATGATGCTTGTTTGCTTGTGTTCCAACTTCTAAGTCGAACAACTACAACAAATTGACATCTTTACAATCTGCACCAAGTGGATATCACAAGTCTATGTTAACATAATAGGATGTCCAATTCCTTTTTATCTGGTCTAAAGATCACCTCTTTGCATTCAGTACACTTTGCAAGCATTTAATTGAACGGTCGATATGTTCATACCATAGAAGTATTTTTTATCAACAATTGTAATTGTCATAGGTGGTTGAGATGGTTTGAGCTTACAACCATTATTTCATTCTCTTTGGAATGTTTGAATTTGTAATAGTAGTATTCTAGGTGTATAAGAAAATCTGGTATTCATAGAGTGTCAATGTAAATTGGGATGTCCACTTATTTTGGGAGTTAATTTCTAATATTATGCATTTCTTTCAGGAATCAAGTGGCATCAGAGGATGGCAGACAGGAATATAAATGAAATCATAATTTCTGAAAGAGATCAAGGTGAATGTTTAGATGCAACAGTTGAGATAAAGGTTAAAATGCTAAATTCACAGAATTACACTTTAAGAGTCGACAAGTGTGTAAGTATTTTTATTTCTTGGCCATCAATTCTTTTAATTTTATTTGGAGTTGAAAATGGATGATATCACAATAATTCCAAAGTTTTTAGGCTCCAAATGCTTATATTCTGTTACAACTTTTATGATAGCATTCAAAAAATAAAAGCGCAAAGTGGCGGGAACATTAGAATATTATATTTTTGTACTTATTTATTTATGTGTCTTACTTCAATGTGTTCGCCGCATGATATCATTACATTTTCTCTATTTCTAAAAAGACATTATCTTTTTATTTTTTAAAATTTTGTTCTTTCAAATCCGACTTGGCTTGTATAATGTATTTTTATAATTTCTTTAGTCATCATCAATTGACTTTCAAAGTTTAATACCTCTGAAATTATGTTGCACCTGTGATCTATCTATCCTGAATCCCAATGTAACATTTTGATCCTTCTCATGGCAAGATTCAAGTTTTCTATTAGATGTTCAACATGTGGGTCAGCGTTATTCTAAAAATACCAGATGTTTGTCCAGTAGGTTGGATTTCATTGTAAAACTAGTTAGCAATATTTTATATCTGGACACTAGAAGAAGAGAACCAAATGTTATTCTCTTTCAATTTCTTCTGTTTAGACCATAGTCACTAGACTCTGAATCATCAATAAATTGACAGGGAAAAAGAATCAAAGTTTTGAATTGGATCAGGAAAAAATCAGCAAATATAGATTAAATATATATAGATATTTTGAATTAAAACACTTTTCATTGATATTTGAAATAGCCATGTCCATATATTACAAGATTTCAATATATCTTCAAACTTTCACAATGAATAGATATCATCTATAATATAATGATAATCTCAATTCTCATCCGTAAGGTGAGTCCAAAATCCAGATAAAAATTTGTCTAAGTTAACCCTACCTATGTAGCCTCTTTTTGGATGATTTGATCATTGTCCCTTCACACCAGCAAGTAGAAAACACCTCCATCAAGAAAAAGAATGTGAAAAATAGTGAAAATTGGGTTTAAAACCTTTTCTTGGGTGTAGACTTCCATAAATTGCTAGTCAAGGGTTAAGTCATGCATTTGACTTGTGATGACTGAGTCAACATGGTCAACCCAAGTCAAACTCAGAAAGTTTTGAATTGGATCCTTTGACTGTAGAGTCCAATTTAAATCAGAAAATCATAATTTAACTCACAATTCTTTTGATTTGGGTCTGGACTCTTTGAAGCTACATTGCAGGGGAGCCCTGGCCTCTCACACTTTGTTCTCTGAGCATGCTCTGAAAGGGAGAGTTTAGGAATTCCCATTACGAGTATGTTCTCAGGGTCTTTGAGGTGCTTCCGGGGTGCTCCCTGAATGATAACATATCATTCTTAATGTATAAGGGTAGAAAGGGAAAATCCTTAAATTTTTATATTATTATTAATTGTTTCAGGATGTTTGAGATGGATTCCAACCTCATCAAACCTCATTTGAATAAAATAGCATCCCATCAAAAAATTTAAATTCGACAAAAATAGTAGTTTTCAGCACTCCAACAAACAGAACTGCACCAAACCAAAGAGAAACCCACTAAACCATCAAAAGACACTAAATGACACTATTCCCTTTTTCCACATGTCATCTTACTTAAGGAGCAGTGACCTCCACAAATATAGGAATTGAGGAATCTCTAGCTCTTCCTTTGAAGGACTTGCTGCTAACATCATGCACTCAAAATGATTGTCAAGCAAGAGCCAAAGTTATATTATTTCTTGTATAACAACTGAAATATTGTAATTGGGTTCTTGGAAAGGATAATAGCATGTTTTCCCTGCCATCTCATGTTTTGGATCTAATTTTACATGAATACAATACAACTTGTGAAATTGATGCTCACAATGGTCTTGTTAGTGTTTTGTTGGATATCTTGTCTAGTTTTTACCTGGATCCATCAAAAAGTGATAGCCTTCCATATTTTAAGTATGTGATCCCCATGCTACTAGTTGTTAATAATTTTCTATAGTTGAAGCAAAAATCCGATTCTAATATTATGATCTTTAAACTGTCCAAGAAAAAAGATGGTGATGTTGAGAATAATGAGAATTTGGATTCTAATCATAAAAATCATACAAAGCACATGTTGGTTGTGCCTGAAGGGTCCATAACTATTGGAGAGTAGAAAAAAACTATTAACATAGTCTACAACTTCATTAATATGAATCTTACCTCAAATGTTGTACAAGATCTTCTCCAACTATGTGAAAGCCTATAAAGAGTGCATGCCATAGCAATGTGTTTCCTTGAAAGAGGTGGATTGGTTTCTTTGCTCATCTTTCCTACTAGTTGCTTATTTTCAGGGTTTAACAGTGTTGCATCAACTATTGTTAGTCATATTCTTGAGGATCCTCATATGCTTTAGGAAACTATGGAGTCAGAAATTTGACAAGATATTGTAGCTACTTTAAATCAAAATATAAGTGGATGATTGAGTCCTCATACTTTTATCTCAAACTTATCTCTTGTTATCTCAAACTTAGCTTGGTTGAGGTGAAGGTGATTTTCTGTTTGATCCATATCATGTGATTCCTATTGAAAAAGTTTAAAATCAATGATAGGGAAGTACTAGCTCTATCTATAATATTATAAGGAAGGACTGATGATTGTGGAATGGAATTTCAACATCAAGTTCTTATTAGACCATCTACCCCATTTAGATCAATTTTTTGTTGAGCAATATCTATTTTAAAATTTATGGTTGTTGAACATCTGCTAGATTATAAATTGTTTTTCTTGGATTCGAACTTTAGAATTCATAGTTTAAGGAAATATATAATGTAATGTGTCTATGATTGCAAAGAATGATAGGGTTGCAGTAGGGAGTAATATTTAAAGTACTTCATATCCATCCCATTTGGATTATATTTACTGAAAACTTTGAAGTGGGCGACCAATAAATCGTTTGAGTAGCTGGGTTGATGATAATGAGAAACTTAGAGGAATGAGTGGCACTACAATAGAATTAGGAATTGAGGATAATTTTGTTTCTTAGTTATAGAGGGCTCAACTAGTTGATGACACTCGATCAGATTAGGCCCATGATACCACCAGATCATAGGAAAAAGGTGATGCTACTACCTCACAAGCTACAGATGTTGGTATTGTAATGATAGAAACTTTATAATCATAGGAAAATGATATACATAGAACCAAGGAACGTAATCAATCCTATGTTGAAGATAATACAATATATCATCCTTTGTCGACCATTAGATACTCAAAGTTGTGTATTGATCCTTTCTACCATTATAGAGGACTCTGTAAGTTAGGATCCCAAATTCTTAAAGGGTTCTAGCTCAATGGAAGAGAACCTACCTTACAAGCAGGAGGTTGGTGGTTCAATTCCTCCATGCCCTAATGATATTATAATATTGGTTAAAAACAACTAAATTAGTAAGTAAAAAATAAGAGATAGGTGACAAAACAAAATGACCAAAACTTTTATATAAAATTACTAAAAACGATTAAATTAGTGACCAAAGCATGAGAGATGTGAAACTAGGCATTAAAAAGGATGCAACACATGGCGCTAATGATGAAGCCAAACATGGCATTGATATGGTAGCAAAATAAGATGTTACTTTGGATGCAAAACATGGTGCTACATAGGAATAAAAATATGGTGCAACAATAGAATAAATATTTGGCGTCATTTTGGTAGCAAAACACGATGCAAAAAAAGAAGCAAAAATTGGTACAAATTTGGTAGCGAAAATTGGCATATATTTAGAAGTAAAACATGGTGCAAAATGGAATGCTAAAGTGGTAACAAAAATGGATCCAATATTGGATGCTAACATGGTGGTATTAAGTATGCAAATATGGTGCTAACTGGGGTGTCATTTAAGAAGCAAAAGCAGACACTCAATGGAAGCAAACCTTGACGTTGTTTAGGAAGCAAAGTTGGATGTTGTTCTGGAAGCAAACCTCAAAATTGTTTAGGAAGCAAAGTTGGATGCTATTTTGGAAGAAAATAAAGAGACACTATTTTGGACACCATAAAGGATGTTATTTAGGAAGAAAAAAAAGATGTTTTTTGGGACACTTTAAGTTTTGTCCATGATGCATCCCATTTAACATCTAGTTTGACCACTCAATGTAAAAAAAAAATTCACTAAAAAAGGATGCTTAATGGGACACTAATTCTAGGATTTGTTGTAGTGTCTATTTCATAGGTTATTTCTAGGTACCGTATCGAAATCATTTCTAAATTCCACAAAGCAACAAAAGGGATTGGATTTATCATTATGACACTCCTCCACAATTATCCTAAGTGTAACAAGATGGTCCGTTGTTGAGTGCTTCCTTCTAAAATCCGCTTGGACTTTATCCCACTTACCTTCAATTTCAATCCAAATGCTGATCTTCCTTTCCAAAATAATACCGTACAACTTGGGTAAGAGAGGGCCAATCATAATTTTTCGGTAAATAGAGGGGTTGTTTGTATCCCCATTTTTAAAAATAGGGACAATGAGGGTTTGAGTCCAAGGTTTAGGGGACCCTTGCTTGACTGCTTGATTCAAAATCTTGTGGATGTGACGGTTGAGGACATGACCTCCAATTTTTAATATTTTTTCCTTGTAACCTTCGATGTCCTTAGATTTTCCATTTGCTAGATGCTTAACCCCAAAATCAATGTCTTCTAATGAGAAAACCTCTTATGTTGTGAGCAGCTTTTCAAAGTTATCTATTGAATTTGAGGATTCATAAAGATTTTTAATATAGGAATTCCAGTTGTGTAAAGAAATTTTATTATTATCTTTAGTTTTTCTAGTTAGAATATACCTCCAAAATTTCTTAGGAGCCACCTTAGAGAGGTGTAAGAGATTTTCTTGTATTTTACGAATATATTGAATTTTTTTCCTTTTAGTTAGGGCTTTGTATATTTTTTACTTGTCAGTTTTAAGAGACTCATCAAGATATTCCTTAATTTATTTCCTTGCACTTTTACAATCTTTATCATACCAAGGGTTGGTTTTTCTATTTCTTTTATTACTTGAAACTTCAATTGAAAACTTGTTAATAGACTATGAGGGGGTTGTGGTAAAATTATGATAGAAGTCTTCTATGTTGTTTATACTTGATAAAGGAATAAAATTACCCACTATAATTTATTTGGTCAATTACTTTATTTGGTCAATTTTGGCCTAATTACCCACTATACTAAGTTTATTGACTCAATTGGCATCATCATCAGCACACCATGACAGTAACATGAGCACTCCCATGTCCTCTTTCAATCAGGTAGGTCAAATAATCCTTCTCCTTCAATCAGGGAGGCTAACTAGGCTTACTCCTTCAATTAGGGAGCAATTATGGGGTGATTTGAGTGTCATAAGTGCACGAAATAGTTAATTGAATGTTGTTTCACCTAAAAATTGGTTAAGATGAGTTGTAAAGGAACATCCCTCATTTCATTGTCTATTTTGGGCTTATTTGGGTGAACGGGAGTGAGTTAATGTGCCTTCGACAACTTATGATGACCAGTATCAGTTCATTTCACTTCATCGGAGATGTCTGGATTTAATGATGTGCTACCACCTATTGATTGATATGCATTGACATGTAATTGAGTTACATTTAGTTAGACTTAGTCATTTATTGCACTCTGATTTAGTTAGGTCTCAGTTAGAGTCAATCATTGGTATATTAGTGGTTAACTAAGTGTGTTTAGTGTGGCTATAGTCAATTAAACTACACCCATCCATGCAATTCGAATGACCTCCATTGAAGTCGAATTGTCTTGGAATTCATGCATTCTACGTGACATTGTATTATTGATTATACAGATATGCAACCTCCTATTGCAATACCATTATGTAATTTCATGCTTAAATTGTCTTGAATCTCTTGTAAGTCTGTGTTTTGTCTCAACATTGGTGTGACAAAATTTAATATGGTATCAGAGCCACGGCCAGACAAAGATCTTTCTTCATAAAAACATGATTTTTGATGGATCTATCATGCATAATTGAGCAAAAATATCAAAATTTCTAGCACTGTACCAAAATCCAAGGGTTTACCACTTAATATCCCAAGTAAGGGAATTTTTTATCAAGCTTGCTTGATCAACTATGCTGGGTTTGATGAAAACATGCAATGTGCAGGATGTTTGACCTTACAGTGACCTTTTTGTGTTGATTGCAGGTTTTTAAAGGTTCTTGACTGCATTCGCTACAGCAGCTCCATTGCTTCTACTCTGAATCCTCTCACTCCTTTCAATTACCACCAATGGAAGGAGGATATGGAGATTCATCTCCATTCAAAAGGGCTCTACCGGGTCACAATGAACAAAGAAAAAGAGCCTAATGGTATTGCTGAGAAGACAAAATACTGGAATAAGTTGGATGAGGAGTATGGTTTCTTGTGTTTATCTATCTCCCGAGATATTATTTTTCACATCACGAGATTAAAGACTCCAAAGTATATTTGGGATAAGATCACTTCATTTTTTGACAAGCAAGATGATCTATAGATCTATCAACTTGAGAATGAGCTTATTTCTCTGAATCTAGGCAACTACGAAACTATGAATGACTTTTTCACAAAATTCAAGCACTTTGTGCTCCAGTTGAAGCAGTGTAAGGTTGAGAAGGATGATGATCGGCTCATCCTAGCTATCCTCTCAAAAATTAGTTCAGGTTATTTTTTTTTTCTACATTCCATACTAGGAAACCAAAAATTCCAAATTGAAAAATGCCTTTTCTCGATGCCTTCATCCAGTCCCTCACAAATGAGCATGAAAAGTTTGTGCAGACAGGGATCATCAGATCCTCAAAGGATCAATCTCTATTTGATTTGAGGACTAAATATCCAAATGGAAAAGGAAAGAAAAAGAATCCAAAGGCTAAATTTGATTCTTCAAACCCTAAAAGAAAGAACCAGCAGCAAGAAGAGTCTTTCAGCTCAAAGAAACGCAAGAATAAAGGAAACCAAGGGAAAGAGAAATTCAAGTGTTCTTATTGTGGAAAGGGATTCCACCCTGAACATGCCTAAATGAAGAAGAAGCTTGATGAGATGAATTCTCTCCTCATAAGAAACAATATCAATCCTACGAAGAGTGTTCGGAAGAGAGATAATCAATATGGGGATACCCAAAAATAAAGAGGACATGTTCTCATGGTGTTGTAAAGGAAAGTATCCTATGGCTAGGGTTTAAGAGACCATCAACATAATGGGGTCGAAAGGTGGATGCATATAGTTATGCAAGCATATATAAGCAAGATTCAAATATTAGAATGGTTCATACCTTAACCAAATGAAGGTTGATCCAAGTATCCCTTCAATCCTCTTCTTGCTCATCTTGCTCCTCTTGCTCCAAGAGACCTACAAAATGAATTATACCTTCCTCAAACCATTATGACCACATATAAAACAATGATAATCAAATAAACATGAACTAATGATATGACTAATATGACTAACATCATCATATGATCATAAACAAATATTCAATCACACATTCAACAATAATTTGGGAAGAAGAAGGACATCACATCTTTATTAATCTTGAAAACAAGTACAAGTATACCTTCTCTTCAAGTTCGGAACCTCACGAAACCTTGATCTGGTTCTGCTGCTTCTCTTTTCCAAGGAAATCAGCCTCCAAAATCTGCAACACAAGGAGATGATCGCCAGGGAAAAGGTGTGGGAAAAGAGAGTCCCAATTCTTCCAGCATGACAATGAAAAAGTTCAAGTCCCTCCTCATGGAACTCTCTACCTCTATTTATATGCTTAAGGAAGAGTTAGGGGTGAAGATAAAGTAGTTACAACTAAAGGAGTCAGTTGCATAACTACCCAAACTACCCAAATTTTAAAAGACGTGTTTTTTGACATTTTCAGGAGGCATATGCAGGTTGCAGAGACAACTGTCGCATACATGAGGAGGTATACATGGGTTGCAATGTATATAGTCACGTATTTAAGGTGTACATGACTATTATATATAACACCTCAGATACGTACATGGGTTTCCTTAAGGAAAGTAGTGTACACATCAAAAACTCATTTTTAGGGTATTTTTGGGCATTTTTAGAATTTTGTGTCTTCTAGAAAGTTTTAGCTAACTGAAATACCTTTCCAATGGTGTAGAGATTAGGTCAAACGAAGTTACAAAACTCAAGATATGGGTCCTCCAAGTTAGATGTCTTTTCAGTGACTTTCAGTGACTTTCATGAAGTGTCATCATGGAAGTGTCGACATGTAATGAAATCATGGGAAAGTGGTCACAGGAAGAGATGTCGCATTTTGAGCTATAAAATATGCCCCCTAATGTATGAGGTTAGAGGGGAAGATGATAGCTGGAATACATTATAAAGAAAACAACTGAGTATGGAGAGAGAAGAGAATCCAAGATCAAAAGGCTCGAACAAAGGTACCTGAAAGAGACATAAATGTCAGAAAAAACTGATCTCTGGGACATACAAGTCCATATACAAGACATCACCATAAAGATACAGGTGGATCCAACATATGTATAACTGATGAAACTATCATGCTCACTCATTATGCAAAAATGCACCATATCAAATCTAAAGGAGTCACGACCACAAATGAACAAGGTGGATCCATACTCAACAATTGATCATAGCCACAAAAATACAAGGTGGATCTATGTCTCAACAAAATGTCATATAAAGTGTAACAAGGTCTTGCACAACTGAGGCAATATTGAAAAAATGACAATGCTACTGTCGGCCCAAGGTATTCAATCCAAACCGCCCAAAAGGTACAAATCCTAACCATGGGAATAAAAGAGTTGAAGTTGAACATGGAGGAAACCGTTTGATTACCAGTCAATAATGAGAACCGTTAACAAATGTGAGGGAAACCACCAGTAATGAAAATGGTCCCCAAGGTACCTAGTACATTCTAACAAGTGTGAATACAAGGACTTGAAGTTGAACACTTGAAGAATCCATTGAGTAGGAGACAATAAGGTATTCCCACTACCCAATAGTGAGAGAAATTTCCATTAATGAAAACAATCCCCAAGGTACTATCATAAACTCTAAATCTCATTCCTAGAGCAAGAGGTGTTGCAATCGATAGGAAGAGATCCGTCGGAAGAATGTCATTAAGGCATCCTTCATCATCCAACATGAGGTAAGCCAAAGACTAATTGGATCTGGAATTGGTACTGAATTTCACAACAAGGCCCACCGAAGACATGATGTAATGAACTAATACCAGGGAATGGCCAACACAAAAGGTCAAGGCAACTGCAGAATGGCCGACAAAGGTTTAATCCTTGAATAGTGAGCATGAAACAAAAAGTGACTTCGGCAGCTTTTGACATGAAATAACCAATGAAACAAATATGCAATGTGGGAGACATTTATAGATTCCCCATATAATTGGAAAAGAAACCAAGTAGAGGAGTAAAAAACTCTGAATTGGGATAAGATAAAAAAAACTAGGACCCAACTGTTAATAGACTCAAAATTGGTGCCTTGTTCAAGGAAACACAACTTGCTGCCATGATGTAAAATACATGTGAATGAACTTCCCTTACCCTCTTTCTTATAAAGGCTTAACGAGTCCAAGAAAGCAAACTCGGGACCATCTTCATTTTTGGAAAGCTCAAATAGAAGACAGAAGAATGCTTGATAAAGCACTGATTCGTGGATTTTACGAGCCCGAACTAGTACATGCTCGACAGTGTTTTCATAGTTTAGAGAGTCTGAAAACTCCAAATAAGACTCCAGGGGGGTGTTTTTTCATACAATTTAGTCTCGTGACGCCGAAAAAGTATAAAACATACCAAAGAAGAACTCTCTTAGCTTCCAAAGAAGTAAGGTGCACCTTTTTTGTACTTAGTCAGGAACGTCTGAAAAAGGTTAAATTACCTCCTACCCAATGCTCCTTTAAAAGCAGCATATAGCCTGAGTTTTATGAGTGTGAAGGAAGGAAAGATCATTTCGAAAGATCCATTTGATTACAAGAAATGGGGCTTACAACAGTAAACTTGATGATTTTTTCTTTAGGGTTTAACAAGGATAACAAATACATAAAGTACACTCGGAATCTTTTTCATGTTTAGGTCCAGAGCACGAAAAAGAGAAAACTAAGCTCATACCGGGGTTCCTTTTCTGTAAGTTTAGTCCCTCAGTTCTGAAAAAGTGATAAGCCTATGCCTGAGAATACTCTTCTCAATTCAAAAGAAAAGAGAGTGTTCCTTTCTCATATTATTCCACATGGTCTGAGAAAGTGATAACCTACCACCAATGTGGATGCCCGTTCACATATTCTTAACGAGCCTGAATGGACAAGTTTACTCGGTAGTCAAGTCTATTTTGAGGAGTCAGACCTGGGCCTAAAGAAACTCAATATCTTTCCCATGAAGTTTTAACGAGTCTGGAAAATTCAACTCGTGACCTCCTTACTATTTTTAATGAGCTCAAAGGAGAGCATACAGAATGCTCTAAATGCGAGGAGATGAGTGTCTGGGGAAAACAAAACTAGTTCCAAGCGCAAGGAACAAACCTATGCATAATGCAAGGAATAAGAGAAAGGAAAAGACACCCAGGGAATGTCTCCTCAAGGTAAAGGGTGTCAAGTTTCAAAGAAAAAATGATACAAGGCTTAGCGACGATGGGAACAAAGATGAGGGCTTATACAACGAGCTAAAAGCGTGAAAGATGGCATCAGGCTCATAAGTGTGAGCAGGGCACATGCAAATGTAGTTATAGCTTAAAAATAAGACAAGGCCAGTAAAAAGTTGTGAATCCAACTAAAAATCCTGTCTCCAAGAAACAACAACATCATAATCATATTCATAAGAAAATATCTGATGCAGATCACTTTGGCAGAAACACATGTGGCTTTGCTATCTTCTACAAAAGATGTAGTCACACTAGAATCAATGAAAGAGGAATCTATAGTGCCAAGATATGAGGGTTTATAATCAATAATATCAACCTCAGAAGGAGATCAAAAATCAACAAGGGATATAGAGTCTGCAAGAACAAACTCAATATCACAGGAGTTGAAAAATTCATAAGAAAAATCAAACTCATTAGGATCACTGACTTGCTATTCAAAGAAAGAGTCAAAAGACTCAACAAGACCAAGATAAGAAGAAAGGTCATGATTACTAGGAAAATCAGGGTTAGACTTAGGCAAGAATAAACCAACATCCAACAAAATATCAGACTATATCAAAGACTCTAGGAAGACTGCATCTAAAGGAACGAGATCATTCGAGATAGGACACATGTCTAAACTTTCAAATGGATCAATAGAGTGGAGAGCACGGTCCATAGTTTGTATAGGATGACTCACCTATTCAATTGCAGGGACCAAGTCTCAAGAAGGAAACCATGAAAACAGGGGTTGCTTCTCAGTAGCAATTGAACGCAAAGGACATGAGGCCACATAGCTCACCTATGGCATGGTAGTGTCTATAGAAACACTGGGAATCGATAAAGGGAATACCTGGTCTCGAGTTAGGTCAGGAGACGAATTAAGAAAATCCAACTGATCAATAGTTACAATTTCTTTGCCATGATTAAAGTAAATCACATGAAATAATGTTGACACCACAACTTGCATGGCATAGATATAATCCTGTCCAAGGAGCATATTGAAGTCCAAGGGGTCTTCTATCACCATGAAGTCAACTAAGATGATCTTCCCACCCAAAGTAAAAGGTGTCTGAGAAAGAATTCCCAAGGCTATACAAGTTCTTCTATCAAATGCCAGTAACTGACTAGCAGTCGACACAAGGCTGGGAGATCCCATGCCTTGCCAAGCACAAGCAGAAAAGATACTATCCAAAGCTCCTTCATCAACAATACAACGAGCAATCGTGTATGGTTCAACTTTGACCTTTATCTGGAAAGGTGCATTATAAGGAAGGCGCGGCTCAACTAGGCTATCCCAATCAAAGGAAGCAATCCGAGAGCTTGGTGGGGTTTGATCCGAAGCGAGTTCAATGCCCCCTTGTTCAGTAAGTTCTGAACTGGAAGTGAAGATGTTAATATATTTAGACACTTAGGATTTAGTTAAGATCAACTTGTGTAATATATCCGTTAGGTAAAAGTGTGTTTCTTTAGTATGCATTTGTATGCATTTGTAAATATTCTATTCCGACAGTCACGACATGTTCTAGACATAGAGTGATCCGACGGTTCAAATTCTCTTAGATCATACCTACCATTGATCTGTGGCTTAACACCCAATTGGTCTATGATCTCTATTTAAAGAGAATAGAGGGTCCTTGGCTAGTTGATTGATTATGAGAAGCTCATGTAACTTTCTTTCTTTTGCATAATAAATTGCTCCAAGTAGCTATTTGGCTGGGGTCGTGGACTGTTTCCCTCTCGAGGGTTTTAACCACATGACAAACATCGGTGTGTTGATCTGTGATCCATTTGTGTGAAGCAGTATCTGAAGGTGTTCGATCCTTTGGGAGTACACTGTGTACCCAAACATGGTATTAGAGCTTTTATGAACAGCTGCTTTCGGTTTTGATCAAAATCTGGAACCGGTGTTGCCGAAACTTTGAAAGGGTTTCTATTTCTAGATTTTCTATGCATTTGTGGCCTATGAGAGATGTTCCATTACATCTGGAGCATTGTTTCCATTGAGAAATAGTTTTTGTTTCACCGAAAACCATTTCCGTTTGCTCCAGAAACAACCATTTCGGCAAATCTGAAGATATAATGTTACAGTGACGAATTTTTTTTTTAAATCTCTCATATTTTATCAGTTTATTATTAGATATTTTATGTTTTAGTCTCAAACTATTGTTTTCCCTGAATGCATATGCTCTTTTCCATGCACCTTGTGTGATCGCAACGAATCAGAAATAGTGAGAGAAAGTTTTTTTTCTTGTCTTCTCAGCTACGTATGCTCTTAGTCGTGCACCTTGTGCAATCACAGCAAATCAGAAACAATGAGAAAACTTGAAAATGTAGACTTTCTGGGTAATCTAACCAATATCTAACCCCATTGTGTGGAAATTTTTTTTTTGTTTTTTTTCTTCTGATTTGCAGAAAAAGAAAGCAAGCACGGAAAACGAGAGGGAAGAGTAAAAAAAAAAAGCCCCCTTCCTCTTTCCATACTTTTACGTACATTTTAAACTTAGCTCACTTGGTTCAAAGTTGATTTACATCTTGATAAGTCTTGAGTTCAAGTCTTATCAAGCTACTTTTTAGTGCATGCAATAAAATAAAATAAAAGGGACTCACTTAAGTCTTTTAATTTATTGTCGCACTATTTAAAAGTCACATTATTGTAAAAGTGAACATCACTTATTCTACAAAAGTGATTCACTTCAAAGCGAATTTATTGTAAATGTGATTGTCAAAGGTTGATTTTGGAAAGAGGGGCTTATTTTTTTTAGTTGGTCAAGTTAATATCTACCACGTCACTATTGTGGACATCTTCAACATTTTCTTTGATCAAGCATAGCTTCATCATCCAGAATCCGTTTTAAGTGTGATTTTTTTTAAAACCGCATATTTTTTCGAGCTCTTTGCATCCAAATAGTTAGTTTCTATTCTTTCAGCCATTTTTTTTATAGTATGGCTGCCGCTTGTGATATTATACTTACAATTTCTAACTATTTCTCATGGAAATCTCATATGGAAGATGTTCTATGAAGTAGGGGAATTTTTAGGATAACCACAAGGAAAGAAACAGAACCCACTAATGATGATAAGAAAATAAAATGGGAAAATAGATGTGATGAATCTCATGGATTGATTGGGATGGAAATCTCTATTGATTTGCGATTCCACATATCTGATATTGATGAACCTGATAAAGCTTGGGAAAAGTTGGAATCTATGTTTGGTAAACACAATGAAACTCAGGGTCATCAACTTGAGAATGATTTGATTTTCTTAAATCCAAATGATTTTTCATGCATTCAAGACTATTTATCTAAGTATAAAACTCTTAGACTCTTATGTGCAGAATGCAAGATTAAGAAAGAAGACAAACAATGTATTTATCATATTCTTTCCAAACTTGGACTTGCATATTCTGTTTTTGTATCTACATTCTACTCCATGAAAGAATCCTTGACTGCAGCTAGCTATCAAGAGCCTAGCCTTGAATCCTTTTGTGATTCCTTAATTAGATAGCAAGATAAGCTCATTCATCTTGGAATAATTAACAATGCAGATACATCTGGGAATGCCTTATTGTCCCAACAGAAAGAAAAGTCCAAGCCTCCCAAGAAACAGAATTTTTGCAATAATAAGAAAAAAAACAAGGGTCCCAAACCCTCTCAGTCATCTCCTTCTTTATAAAATGACAAAGGATCCAAGCAAAAAGGAAAGAAGAGTGAGCTTCATTGCAATTTTTTTGGGAAATATAATCATGATGAATGTAAGTGTTTTAAGAAGATGGCAGCCTTGGAAGCAGTAATGAAGAAGCACCACATCAGCCTAGATTTGTATTCAGAATCTAACTCTCATGGACATGCACTTTGTGCTTCTGGTTAGTCTTATTCTACATCTTCTTCTTCTACTTCAATTGAATGGCTCATTGATTCTGGAGCATCTTATCATATGGCTAAGGATAAAGCCATGTTTTCTACTATACATGAATGTAACACGAAACAAATATTTGTTGGTGATGATATATCTCTAAGTGTTGTAAGATCTGGAATAGTTCCAGTAGAAAATGGTCATTTTAGTGATGTACTATGTGTTCCAAAAATTTCTTACAATTTGTTATCAGTCTATCAAATTACTCATTCAGGTGAAGATAAAACTGTGACGTTTACACCTCACCAAGTTGTAATCAAGGATTTTAAAAATCCTCAAAATATCCTTGCTACTAGAACTATTGATGATTTTACCAGGTTGTACAAATTTAACAACTTTGGGTCATCACCTTTTCCTTCAGTTTTTGTTGCTCATAGTGATAACTTGAGAAAACTTTGGCATGGGTGATTTGGTCACTTAAATTATTTCTCATTGAAACAACTCTGTAAAGACAATATGGTGACTAGTCTTTCACTGCTATCTTGCAAGGATGGTTTTTGTTCTGGTTGTGTACTCAAAAAACATCATCAGGACAATTTTGACAAACGTGCCTCTTGGCACACCTCGCTTCCCTTGGAGCTTATGCATAGTGACTTGTGTGGCCCTCTTCCATATGCTTCCTTTTCTGGTTTCAAATATTTCTTAACTTTCATTGATGACTACTCCAGACGCACTTGGGTTTACTTCCTAAAACTTAAGAGTGAAGTATTTAACATGTTCTTAGCCAACAAGGCTCTTGTTGAAAAACAATCTGGTCATCAAATTATTAAGTTAAGATCTGACAATGGAGGAGAATATGCTAACAACAAGTTCACTACTTTTTGCACTAAACAAGGAATCCAACAATAGCACACTGTTCCATATACACCACAACAAAATGGTGTAGCTGAAAGGAAGAACCGCACTTTAAAAGAAATGGCTAATTATATGATCCAATCTAAGGGACTCAGTCTTCAATATTGGGCTGAGGCCATAAATTGTGCAAATTACATAGTTAATCACATACCCACTAAATTTTTACAGGGTATAACACCGAAAGAAGCATGGAGTAAAATTAAACCAGATGTAAGTCACTTTCGTGTGTTCGGTTGTGAAGCATGGGCTCACATTCCTGATGAAAAACGAAATGCATTGTAGCCTAAAAGTGAAAAGTGCATATTTGTTGGATATTCTGAAGATGTAAAAGGTTATATACTTCTTCAGCCACATTCTCATGATGTAATCATTAGAAGAGATTTTAAATTTGACAAAAATCTCTTGGCCTGTGGCCCTAACTTGGGGGGTGTGCCATCTTTGGCCTGCAAGCCTGTTTCGACGATTGTGCCTTCTTCTTCTTCTTCAAGCTTCCTTTATAGGTTTCCAACTCATGTTTTTTATGATGATAGTGAGGATGAAAATCCACCTCCGCCTGCTCATCTTCGTCCAATTGCACCAACACCAATACTTCCTCGATGGGTCTGTTCAAAATGTGAAGCAACTAGTGATCTTGTCAGTGATCCTAGAGGTCAACGTCGAACGCGTTCTAAGTTTCAGCGAGCCTCTTCTCTTTTGGCTCAAGTTTTTGAGAATCATGATCTAGAAACTTTTGCAGAAGCTTCAGGAAATCTAGATTGGGATGCAGCTATGGATGAAGAATATCATTCCTTAATGGTGAATGATACTTGGGATCTTGTTCCTCTTCCAAAAGGAAGAAAAATTGTCAGATGTAAATGGGTCTACAGAACTAAGTATGCATCAGATGGAAGTGTTGAAAGACTTAAGGAAAGGCTAGTTGCCAAAGTTTTTTCCCAAGTTGAAGGAATTGACTACAATGAAACCTTTGCCCCTATAGCAAAAATGAACTCCATCCACCTTGTTCTTTCCCTTGTATCCTTACATAATTGGGAAGTCCATCAAATGGATGTCAATTCTACCTTCTTACATGGTGATTTACATGAGGAAATTTACATGGAACAACCTCCTGGATATGTTCAGAGTAACTCTAGCCTTGTTTGTCTCCTTAAGAAATCCTTATATGGCCTTAAGCAAGCTCCTCGAGCTTGGTATGCCAAAATGGATAGCTTTCTCCTTGACACTGGTTTTTCTAGATGCCATTCTGACCCCAGTGTATATACCAAGAAATTAGGAAACCATCTCCTCATACTTGTTCTTTATGTTGATGATCTTATCCTTACTAGTAGTGACCCTAACCTTATAACCCATGTGAAATCTAGTCTTAAGCAAAATTTTGAAATATCAGACTTAGAACATTTGTATTATTTTCTTGGTCTCCAAGTCTTGCAAACCAAAGAAGGAATCTTTCTTTCCCAGTATAAGTATGCTTGTGACCTTCTTCATCACTTCCACATGGAAGATTGTAAACCAACCCCTTCTCCCTTCCAGTCTGGAGTCAAACTTTCTGCCACTTGTACTTCCCCTGAAGTAGATGCCACCTTGTATCGTCAGCTTGTTGGTAGTATTTTATACTTGACTCATTCCTGTCCTGACCTTTCCTTTACCGTTGGTCGTGTTTCCCGTTATATGCAAACTCCTCATGAAAGTCACTGGAAAGCAACAAAAAGAATACTTCGATATATTTGAGGTACAATTTAGTTTGGCATTCATTACAGTACATGGGGGAAACCTTTGTTGGTTGGTTTCACTGATTCATATTGGGATGGTGATCTTGATGATCGAAAGTCTACTACAGGTTATGTTTTTTGTCTGGGATCTAGACCTGTCACTTGGGATTTTAATAAACAACAAGATCTTTCTCTTTCTTTAGCAGAAGCAGAATATCGAGCCATAGTTAATGCCAAACAGGAAGCTTTATGGCTTTGATAGATCCTTTCAGATTTTGGATTCGAGCAGCAGCAGCCAACTCCACTTTGGTGCGACAATCAAATTGCCATCAAACTTGCCAAAGATCCAGTTCTACATCAGCGTAGCAAACACATTGAGCTACACATGCACTTCATCATAAATCTTGTTCATGATTGTGTTATTGAAATGCTCTATTTCCCTACAGATGATTAAGTTGCAGACATCTTCACCAAGTCTCTTACAGAAGCAAAGTTTTCTAAACTTCGGTCCATGTTAGGAGTTCAGGAATGTGTCCTTAAGGGGGGATAGGATCTAATGCCTCCTTCCTTCTCCTAATAGTGTCACTTTTGTAAATCCTTCAATCCTATCCCAAGTTGTTCTTAAGGGGGGATGTTAGGATATTTAGACACTTAGGAGTTATTTAAGATCAACTTGTGTAATATATCCGTTAGGTAAAAGTGTGTTTCTTTAGTATGCATTAATATGCATTTGTAAATATTGTAATCCGACGGTCACGATATGTTCTAGACATAGAGTGATCCGATGGTTCAACTTCTCTTAGATCATACCTACCATTGATCTATGACTTAACACCCAATTGGTTTATGATCTCTATTTAAAGAGCATAGAGGGTCCTTATCTAGTTGATCGATTATGAGAAGCTCATGTAACTTTCTTTCTTTTGCATAATAAATTGCTCCAAGTAGCTATTTGGCTGGGGCCATGGACTGTTTCCCTCTCGATGGTTTTAACCACGTGACAAACATCAATGTGTTGATCTGTGATCTATTTGTGTGAAGCGGTATCTGAAGGTGTTCAGTCCTTTGGGAGTAACCTATGTACCCAAACAGAAGAAAATGTGACTAGTAGACACTTCACTCTCCAAAGGAAGAGTGGGATTGATCGACAATGGAATCAATTCAACCGCTTCGTGAAAGTCACTCTCTAAAGGGAGAGTGGGATTGACCAAAGATGGCATTGGTTTAATCACATCAAGATCACTCTCCAAAAGAAGAGTGGGATTGACCAAATCTGACATTGGTTCAACCACTTAATCAACCAAAGATTGAGTAGGCTATTGAGAAACTATAGGTTTTTCAGGAGAAGGAAATTATTAACTCTTTGACCACACACTTTGCACCTCTGTGATAGCAGGGAACTAGTGAGTAAGATGATCTCCCTCACATAGCTTACAAGGGAACTTAAGTTTTCACTTCGAATGACCAATTTTCTCAATGTTGTCAAAATGAATAGCAATGGCTGACTGTTTTCTCTCAACATGACCCGCAGAGGATGAGAGTTTTCCCACAGCATGAACACCAGAGGCCGGGTGATTGGGTCCAACTTGAATAAGATAGGTTGGTTGTTGAAAATATTCAGAATGTTAAAAAACAAGATGACCATTAAAATGAACTCTTTGCACCTCCATGATAGAAGGGAATTTATAAGTAAGGTGGTCTCCCTCACAAAGATTACAAGGAAACTTGGGCTTGTGTTTTGAATGGGTAGTCTTTTCAACAGTGTCAACATCACTGGCAGTGGTTGATAGATTGTCTTTAGCATGAACCACAGAGGCTGAGAGACTGCCCCCAACATGACTTGTAGAGGCTGAGAGACTGGTTCCAACATGACCTGCAGAGGTTGGATGGGCACCACCAGCATGAACCACAGAGGTTCAATGGTTAGGATCAACATGCTTTGTAGAAGTTAAGTGTGAGCCCCCAGCATGAACCACAGAGGCAGGATGGATGGATCCAACATGACTTGTAGAGGTTGGATGGGGAGGTTCAACTTGAACATCATAGGTTGAATGGGTTCCCTTAGCATGAAATGTAGAGGCTGTGTGACTCGATCCAACATGACCTGGAAAGGTTGGAAGGATCCCACCATCATGATAAACAAATATTGGATGGTGAAGATAAACTTGACTTATAGAGGTTGATTTCTTATATCCAACATGACCTACAGAGGTTGGGTAGGTTCCCCCAACATGAACTGCAGAGGCTGGGTGAGTGGATCCAACATGACTTGCAGAGGCTGGATGGGGAGGTTCAACTTGAACATCAAATTTTGAATGGGTTCCCCCTTGCTTATGTGCCTTCTTCCTATTCCTCCTTCTTTTACTCCTTTTAGACTGTTGGTTACTAGTATTAGTGCTTTCACTGAATGAGGTAGAAGGAGAAGGAGAATTGACTACATGTGAAGGGGAAGCAGTGTTTTGATGCCCTTGATATAAGGAAATTACTTGAGAAGTATCAGGAGCATTTAGGATGGTTGGAGTGGAAATCAACCACACCGGTAGCCCTAGGGTGAATCCAGGTAGATTCAAGGTGGCCATCAAGGGAACACAAACATTCCCTGTGAGAGGAATAGTGCAAGGATTTCCCAGCATGGGGATATCTTGGTTGGTATTCAAAGGGGTGTTAGACATAGTTTCAAAAAAGGAGACAAAGTCAGAGGTTAACAATAAACCAAAAGTACAAAGCACACACCTAAAGGAAAACTAAGTACAGAAAAACCATACATCACTCACTAAACATTCCTATAGCCAAACAGACAAACATGTATAAGATATTCTTTCCAAAAGAAAGCTGAGAGACAGTTACTTGGTGTCCCTATAGATGTTCTTAGGCACAAGTGGAGGAATCACCCACCTCCCTCTCACACCTTCTACCGGGGTTACCTTCCAAGCCTGTCCAAGGTCAACCAGAAATAGCCTTTCGGTGTACCTGTATATGAAACCTAAATGTCAAATAGACTAAAGGCTACCTTAACTATATTGATGGTCTCGGGGGATAGTCACAAGACTGGTTCATATGTGTGGGCAGGGTAGCAAATCTTGAAACCCTGTCTAAGACAGAATCCCAAAATGCGCAAAAAGCTTGGGCTATGCTTTGACAAGGAATTTGAGGGTTATCTCCTTAGTCCAATCCTCCACATAGCCTCATGCTTAACTCCCATTTGAGAGGAGCTTCCCAGATACAATCGACATACAAAAGGGTTTACCTAGTGATTGGTAAACTACGTCTGAAATTTTAACACATGTGGAGAGTTGAAACTCCCTAATCCACAAGTCTAGCCTGAGCTAGTTGGTGTATGACCCTATAAAATAAAACTTACTAATAATTTTTAAATTATATCATTTATTTTAAGGTATGTTTTTAGTTAGAGGGTAAATGGCATGAAACTTATGTGGTGTTTTGACTCAAAATTGAAACAAAATGACTAAGCAAAGAGATATGAAATGCAAAAAGCAAAAACTATTCTCTTCTTCTTTTTCAAATAGAAACTTGAAAGCCACAAAAGAACAAATTTTTTTTTTCAAAAACAATGATATGCCATGCAATATAGACTAAAAACATAATATACATGCATATAAAACAAACATGTGTTTTTTATTTTTCTTTTATAAATGAAAAAGAAAAAACAACCTATCAACTAATGCAAGCAAGTATTGTAAGCAAAGCAAATAGACAACTACTATACACCCCACAAACAAACCTTAGTTTTCCCTAAAGTTGGATATAACCTCTCTTGGAAGGAAGGCTCACAAAAGTAAGCAAGCCAAAAAATTTGGAATGAAGAGATTGAGCAATAAGACTTACATAAACAAAGGTCAAGAAGTCCCAAGTATCAATCTAAACCTACAAACAAAGATTGCTCAGTACCTTGTCCAACAAGGTCAAGACAAAGAAGGAGGTGGAGGGGGAAAGCAGCAAAAAAAAGTTCAAAGGCTTGGAAGAGACTTACAAGATAGACAAAGAGCACCTAATAGAGATAAAACAACCTCTCAGGAGTCATGCACATGCAGAGGACCCTTGAAGACCCTCAAATCACCCAAAAACCCTAAAATTGATGAAAGAATGCAAATTTAGGTGCATACGTGGGTTGCCTTAAGGCAGGTTGCATATGATATGCGGGTTGCAGATAGTGCAAGTCATGTATACAAGAAAGATACATGACTTTTTTAGCCTGAAAGTCACATATGGATGACAAAAGGCACAACAAGGATCAAAAAGTGACCTAGGAAGGCAAGAAAGGTGTTCCTAAATTGTAAGAAAGACCTGAAACTTTACAAAAGGCTGAAAGAAAGGCAAAGAAACCCCAAACAGACAAGGCTCTCCCCATCAGAGTCGCCAGTTCTGTTGTAAAGGAAAGTTTTCTATGGCTAGGGTTTAAGAGGCCATCAACATACTGGGGTTGAAAGATGGATGTATATAGTTCTACAAGCATATATAAGCAAGATTCAAAGATTAGAATGGTTCATACCTTAGCCAAATGAAGGTTGATCCAAGTAGCCCTTCAATCCTCTTCTTGCTCGTCTTTCTCCTCTTGCTCCAAGAGACCTGCAAAACGAATTATACCTTCCTCAAACCATTATGACCACATATAAAACAATGATAATCAAATAAACATGAACTAATGATCTAACTAACATCATCATATGATCATAAACAAATATTCAATCGCACATTGAACAATAATTTGGGAAGAAGAAGGACATCACATCTTTATTAATCTTGAAAGCAAGTACAAGTATACCTTCTCTTCAAGTTCGGCACCTCACAAAACCTTGATCTAGTTATGCTGCTGCTCTTCTCCAAGTAACTCAACCTCCAAACTCCACAACATAAGGGGATGATCGCCAGGGCAAAGGTGTGGGCAAAGAGAGTCCCGATTCTTCCAGCATGATAATGCAAAAGTTCAAGCCCCTCCTCATGGACCTCCCTACCTCTATTTAAATGGTTAAGGAAGAGTTAGGGGCAAAGCAAAAGTAGTTAGAACTGAAGGAGTCAGTTGCGGGTGAATCCATGGACCTGGTTAACACTTTTTGGCAAGCGGATTTCGACAAAAACGAAAAAAATGACCTCGACCGAGGTTTTATCAAGCCCTCGACCGAGGTTTACAGCCCTCGACCGAGGTTTTATCAAGCCCTTGACCAAGGTTTTTTTCATCCCTCGGTCGAGGTATTTATAAACCCTCGGTCGAGCTTTCATACCTCGACCGAGGGTTTTAAAATACCTTGACTGAGGGTTTATAAATACCTCGACCGAGGTACCTCTGTCCAATAAATTATAAAAGGAGGCCGGGGGGGCGCGGCCCTCTTTTTTCAACTTTTTACCTACGGATGCTCGACAGAGAGACAGCGGCGGAACGGCGACAGAAGGATTAGCAACCCAAGCACCCCAAAGCAACCCAACCTCATCACAATGTCGGAGCCAAGAGGTAACAATTTAAATAATTGTTTTTCAATTTAAATGGGATT
>LPNX010506171.1:0-20955 GCA_001517045.1 Pseudotsuga menziesii
TATGGTGGTACCAACATGCAAACTGGGATCAAGGTTTTAACTGGAAATTAAGGGAGTTTCACCCCCCAGATCAAGTGATAGCTGGTATCACACAGCTAACAGCTGACTACGAAAGGAGTCCCAATTATTTACCCAAGACGCCAAGTGTCATAAACCGAGCAAGGAATTATAATAAGATATCTGTAGCATGTGTAACATCTGATCACTTTCACTTTAACTCACTACCTAGAACTTTAGTTGACTGCCCATAACTGAGGTCTATGCCTTACCTAAGAGTTGTTGTAGCGTTAACCAATCATTCTATCAGCCACGTGAGAAGACAACACAACTATTTATTAGGGATATAATTTGGCCTACTATGTTAGGACCAATAACCCCTCTATATTCAATTCCTGTTAGCACCAATCACCCCTCTATATTGAATTCCTGTTAAACCGGGAGAACTCTCTCAGTAGAATGAATTTTGATGCAAAATATAGGGTTTTCATCTCACATATCTTGTATACCGATGGCGTCAAAAAGGGTTTGCATCTCACAGATGCATCTCATGGATATGGTATGCCTAGATAGAGCTCTGCATTTGTACTTAAAAATGATATTTAAAGAATATAATATAATGTTAAAAGGGATAGTTTGCACCTGAAAGGGATTTAAGGAACTATAAAAAGAACACGCCATTTATATACACAAAATAAAAAATTTTAAAGAGGCGCAATTCATTGATGTTAACAATTACACTGTACTAATCACAACCCATGTCGCAGAACATATCCTGAAGCCAATGCATGTGACATGAGGAATAATGGGAATTCTCCTATAATGTAGACTACAGATAAACATATCTTAACGTCTTAATTGAAAGCCATGTTTATATGTGGAAGATTTTAACCAAACAGGTTTCTTAAATTCTTCATAACTGATGCACAACTATACACAAATGATAGGAATATGAAACTGCAATTTCTATTCATAGATGGCAAGATTAGCTATCAAGGTACCTGTTGGAAAAATGTAATTACTTGTAGATCCATACCTGACTCTCACCCGACTCTGTCAGAGTCTGTATCAGTCAAGATCTTGTCGGTCAGTCTGACAAGAGGGAAGAGTCCACGATTCGTGTAATGCTCTGCCTAACCCGTAGAGCACTGTGTCCATCCCTCTGTGATGTTCTCTATCTTAAGCTCATTCTGTGTTAGTTTTTAATAAAATCAAGACATTTTAATCATATTATAGGTTTATATCTATTTCTGTTCTATTAGTTTTATAAACATGCGAATGTACAAATATGAGCTGTAAACATATTAAAGTAGAAATATGAGCTGTACATGTTTCATAAAATTCATGAACTTTAATAAATTAGACAACAATACCATGCATGAATTTAGTATCTAAATACCTGGAATTTAAATAGATGGTGCCAGCGGTTGTATTAGATCCAACAATTTGCTATAGACCTTGTAGGCTCCTTCTTCTTCCAACTTTCCATCCAATCCTTTATTAACAAAATGATGTGCCACCCTACCGACCAACTCTCATCATGTGCTGGCCCTAGGAAACCCATGGGTTTCCTAGCCCCTGAGCCCAAAAACCAATAATATCAAGAGCAGATTCCTCTCCATTCTATATCTTTCTTCGTTTCCACCCATTTCTCAGTCATTTACTGATATTCTCATCCTTGAGTTATCCCCCTCCTCAATTTTTTCCTCATTTTCCCCTCATACAGAGTCTAATTTCCCCCAAAAAAATCCAACCCCCCTCATCTCCCTCTGATACCTCCCCTAAATACCTCTTTTCTTCCTACTTTCCTCCACCTTTTCCACCATCTTTCCCCCAAAATATTTCATTCACCTACCTCTTTCAGTTTTCGATGCTAGTAAATTATTATAATCATGAATATTCATTTATTCATTCAATTGTCCTTATCTCGAGCATCTGAATATTTAAGGTTAATTAATGTTGAATTGAATAAGTTGGTTGTCTGGCATTTATTAATTCTTGGAATGTTCACCACCGGTCCCTCACGGGATGGCCGTTTAATAGCTAGTCCTATTCAAATCAATAATGTTGAATAAAATAATAATTTAGTAATTATCTTGTGTATAGGTGAGTATCTTAGTTGTCTTACTTGATCCGGAATCCAATGCTAGAAATCATATTAATAAATATTATTATAAAATCAATCATGTCATATCTTGATGGTCATATTCCATAGTTCAATATACATGTTCAACATACACGGAATCATTTTGTGTATTTGATTAATATTTATTTTACTTGAGTTATTTCCACTTGGGTTTAATTGAACATTTGACTATATTTACCACAAAAGCGTAATAATAACAATAATAATAATAATAATTGTTTAATTAATTAATTGACTATGTTTAGCACAAGATCTTAATAATCATCATAATAATAATAGAAATAATTGTCTAATTAAACTATCGGTTATGTTTACCACAAGAGGAAATAATAATAATAATAATAATAATAATAATAATACCATTAATAATAATTATAATTAAAGAAATTTTCTAGTTGTTTGTTTTTAATCACAAGTATCATAGTCATGAGCATGTTATCTCTAAATTCATAATCAAAGCACCCTTAGGGGTTTAAACAACCCTAAAAATTTTGTTAATGTAAATGAACAATGTTTTAAGTCTACGTACGACAACTTTCTAAGGATTATTCTAATTTACGACACTTGATCACTTACGTATTCCAGTGTTCACCTATCATTAATGAATATGTTAACTTAAAATTCATTATTTCATTAACATATTTACCTATGAAAACCTATACCATTATTGATCATGTTAAGTATTGGTATGTCGATATTGGTATACGTGTGCAAAGTGTGCATGCGTGTCGAGTGCATGCACCGATCATACACGTACTATAAGAAAACATCATATATCTTATGTATATATATATATATATATATATATATATATATGTATAATAATATTAACAAAATAATAATGATTCACATAGATAGGACATTCATGGATACAAGACATGACAATCGCAAATACCTAACCGAATTAACATACAAACATGTAATCTTTTCATCATCATCAATCATTAATTATTAATGAATTAAGTTATAACATCATTATATTTTTAGATTCATTACTCAATCAATTATTTTCAAGGAAGAGACACCTACTACTACTAATCTTGGTGTCGTAGATCCCCCCTGACCCAACACAGTACTAGCGATAACATCATCCCATCCTAACCTACGTCCGCATCCTCCCTATCCTTCCTCTGCTAGTATAGAAGTGGAGGTTGGCTTCACCGACCTGACCATATAAGAACCTGAGAGCGATAGCATCGGCTGAACAGTGGACCTAGCCTCTCCTAGTAGGCATCCGACCATTGTCATCACAACAACATGGGGAGAGTGTCTCAGCACGGCCCTCCAATGACCTCGGGTACCCGACCGTCGTCATCACAACAACATGGGGAGCGTGTCTCAGCACGGCCCTCCCACGACCTCAGGTATCATAGAAAAACACAGGATGGAACACATCCATCCCTCTCAACATCCTGGGTCTATATACCCTATCAAAAACATACTTTGCTACTATCGAGATTATTGGTTTGTGTCATCGTATCATCAATTTTGGTAATCAAGGCTTTGCATAAATAGGTACTATACCACACTTCATATAAAGTATCCATTTATTACATAGCCCATGTGTCCTGCAGATTAGTACTTTGAAAACATACATTCATAATAATATCTCCATTCAATCATCAGTTGGTGCATATTATCAACAACATTTCCTTTGATTGTATAACTCATTAAATTGATCACATCATGGGTCGATATCCATGTACCACATCATATATATATTATATTTATCAATGATGACAATTAAACATACACTGTCTTTATGAATAAAGGAATATCATGATAAATATAACATAGTAACCTCACGAACATAATCATTACATCATAATCAATGTATCAACATAAGCATAGTAACATCTTAGACATAGTAGCAACATCTATCATGTCATAAATATGGTTTACTCAGTCGAACTGACTCCTACATTTACTAAGAAAACAAAATGCAACATGTCGATATGTCTAGTCAAATATGAGCATTACAATTCGGCAATGTAAACCAGTTGAATTAATTTTTGAAGCTAAGTTGTTAGGTAGATAGTTATTACAGTATTTAATGGTGAGTCAGTCGGCCCATGTAGAAGCAATCTTCAGGTTGCCTATATATAGAAGAAGCAAATTGTAAATTAGGTTAGAAACACAAGAGACACAATAGAGAGACAGAGGAACTCATGGTGAGAAAAGAGAAGTCGAAGCTCAAGCTTCTGTGTAAGTGATTCAGTCGAAGAGCCGAAGCTCTGTAAAAGGATCGGTCGGTGAGTTGACATGTCTACACTGACAAGTTTGTAATACTTTGTTATTTCCGCAAAAGTTATATATATGAAATAGTTTATGGTTGAATGTGTTTATTTGGCCACACAATATTTCCATATTTACTTGTGTAAATGTCTTTTACTGTTACAATTGAGTGAAAGAACAAGAACGCATAATTTTCTCACCGCGTGAAAGTTCCAGGGTTTTACGGCACATTGGTCGACTCAAGTCTTCCTACATATTTAGGAATATGTTTTATAATTTATTTGGATTTTTTAATGTGCTTACTTTTCTCTATCTTACTCACAGGTGGAAAGCATTTGTACTTTGTTAAGTCTCTTAGACTAAGAAACATACTCTGTAGATTTTGGCCAAAGTGAACCGACAAGGTCGGCTGAGTCAGCCGATTGAGGTCGTCGACTTGAGAGGTCGAAGAGGTCAGCCGACTTGGAGGTTGAAGTCATCCGACTTCGAAGTGACAAGTAGTTGAGGTAAAATTAGTCAGTAGAACCGACAACTAAGTTGAAGTTAATCAATCTGGTCTAAAGGCTGACCAAAGTTGAGAGACTTGTCTAGTCGGTAGATAGACAAGTTTCACCCGACAAGTGAAAAGGAAAAAGAGGTCCGAAAAAGTGAAAATTAAATTTTAATATTAACTGAGTGGTAAACTCAAGTTTAGTTGGCTTGGTTTTTGATAACTAGTATCAAAGCAAGGTTTATATCAGCCCAAGATTTAGGAAAGAAATCTTTTCTTAAAAGGTGGAAATTTAATTTTCTAAGGAAAGTTAATTAAAAAAATTAAAAATGGCTTCTAGTTATGGTTCATTGCAAACTCCAATTTTTACAGGAAAGAATTATGACAATTGGTCTTTAATAATGAAGGATTTATTTAGAGGTCAATATGTCTGGGAGATAGTCCAACATGGTTATGCAGAACCAAAAAACATGATAGCATATAACAATCTCACATAGGCTAAGAAAGATGTCTTGAGAGAACATAGGAAGAAAGATTGAAAAGCTCTATTCTGCATACATCAAGCTATGCATGAGAGCATACTCCCAAGAATAGAAACAAAAACTAATGCTAAGCAAGCATGGGATACATTAGAGACTGCCTATCAAGGTTTGGATAAGGTAAAGACATCCAAGCTGCATATTCTAAGAAGAGATTTTGAATCTCTGTCCATGAAAGATTCAGAGAATGTAGACACATTCTACACCAGATTTGTTGGGTCGATAAACCAACTGAAATATCATGGAGAAGCCATAGAAGACCGAAGTGTTGTTGAAAAAATTCTCAGAAGTCTTCCCCCAAGATTTGAAAACTTTGTTGTGACCTTAGAAGAACACACAGGCATGACGACAATTACCATTGATGAGCTGCAAGCTTCACTCATCAACCATGAAAACAGACTCAGTAGAACACAGACATCATTGGAATGTGCATTCGCAACACAGTCATCCATAAGCCGTGGTAGAGGCAGGGGGAGAAACAACTTCAGACGCAGAGGAAGAAGTTCTTCGAGAGGAGGACGAGGCAGAAGTCTTGCAAATTTCAGTGGTAGAGGAGATAATCAGAACCCAAGTTAACCAAGTGGCCAGAGGCTTGATAAATAAAAAATCCAATCTCATTATTATAAGAATTTTGGTCATTATGGATATGAATGCAGGAAAAAACAATATGACCAAGGAAGGCAAAGCCCAGGTCGATCGACCAACACCAGCACTTTGACAAGTGCAATGTTAATTGCATCAACATCTCCACTTGAATGCAATGATGTTCAATAAAGTTCACATGACATATGGTAGTTAGATTCAGGATGTAGCAACCACATGACTGGTAATTTAAATTTGTTTTCCAGTCTAGACAATTCAATTCAAACTGATGTTACACTTGGAAAGAATGTCCAAGTTATTGTCTTAGGAGAAGGAACTGTTGATATTCTAACCAAACAGGGGGGAGTAAGTATATCCCTGATGTCTATCATGTCAAAGGTCTGAAACATAAATTGTTAAGCATTGGACAGTTGATACAAAAAGGTTATAGAGTCTACATGGAATATGATCACTGTGTGATAAAATACAAGCGTCCAAGCAACCAGCTGATAACAAAAGTGCCAATGACAAGCAATCGCTTGTTTCCATTGAGGATAGTTCCCGACATGAAAGGGAAAACAATCATAGGAGCCGCATTCAAGGAAGAACGTGAAGAAACGGTCGAGCTCCTTGACAAGAGAGAAAATTGCAGCGCTAATTTGCAAGATACATTTCAGACAAAAGTTCAGGATGAATCCTGGTTGTGGCATTTCAGATTTGGACATCTGAATTTTGGTGGGCTGAAGCTTGTTGGAGCAGGGTCCCGCAGCTACAGAAGAAGCTGCTAGTTTTGGCGGAATGATAAGCTTTGGCGGAAAGAAGTTCAGACAGAGCTACGACGCCGTAGCACGTTTTCAGCTGGAGAGAAGAGCCGGAACTGTGACTTTTTGAGATGCGAAAGTCAAAGAAGGGCAACGGTACCTGAGCGCCCGAGAAGGGAGAGCTCACCCACTGCATTGAAGGCAGCGGTGGAAGACAAGAGGGCTCAGCGACCCTCATAAATAAGAAGGAGCAACGAGGCTCAAGCATTGAAGGCGAAGGACAGAAAGAGAAGTGGCGCATAGTACCCATGGTCAGTGCTGGGAAGCATGGAAGACAGCAGAGAGCTGTTGTGTGACGGGAAGCAACTACCTCAAGGACAGAGAGGATCGAATGTCACTAATTAGGGTTTGGGTTACTGTTGGGACAGGCCCACAGTGTTGTAAAAGCAGGACCTTCGGGCTGCTTATAAAAGAATGTAATTTTGTATTGTAAAGGGTTAGTTAGTTAGCTAGATGGTTGGATAGACAGTTAGACAGTCGTGAATGAAATAGGCAATAAGGATAAGTAGACTGTTGTAAAAGCCGAGCTCTGGTTCTGGTCTTAGCTGTAGCAATCTTACTGAAACCAGTAGCTGGCTTATAGAGCATGCATGTAACGATCCGCAGGGATCGACTGAGAGGGAAGAGTATATTGTAAGAGAGTAATATAGAGAGAAAAGAGATCTAAGAGAGAAGATCTTGAGATGCATATGCGGTGCAGCAGAACTGTGTTTTACCTTCCCTTGAGCTATAATAGAAAACACAGTTCTGTGGACGTAACTTCCATCGTGGACGTGAACCATGTTAAAATCTGTGTTGTGCGACTGATTTATGTGTTATGTTTACTTATGCATTGCTCAGTTATTTTATGGAATTCCTTGCAGTTTAATGGATGAATGTATTAACTAGTTCACCACAGCACAGAAGGATAATCATAAGTTAAAAGCCTTTGGCATGTTGTATGTCTTTCATTTATGTTTGCGTAAACAGCTACTGGATGCAGTATTGAATAGCTTTGTATGTTAAGTCTTGCATGTCGACACGAGAAACGCTAAGTGCGCTAAACCGCGGAGGTAGTATATCACAGAGAGGTGATATCGCATCGACAGAGAAGCTACGGTGCACGATACCGCAGGTTCAGGACTTCGCGTTGAGCAGGAGCTGCGTGTCGCACGGTGCGCGGCGATGCGCTAAGGCTGGAAATATCGCAAGTTAGGGAAAGTGCACATCATAGAGAAGGACCACACGGTGGTGGAAAGAAACATCTCGCGACTAGAGGAGCTGCGTGATGACGGGATTGCGCGACGCAAGCAGGAGGTCGCGCGACGCACAGACGCAGGAAGCAGGTCTCGTGGCTAGGAGAGCTGTGCGCCACCAATAGGATTGCCTCGGAACCTGGTCCAAGACACTTGAGTCCTTGGCCAACCCATTAGATTCACTTCGGGTGAGACTTCAGGCCGCCTTGCAGTCTGTCGCCGAAAGGGCCAGTGAGCTAGGGGTGTTGTTGGTTGATTATAGTAAACCCGGGTCTGCCAATGCAATCAACAAATGGTTCCGTTGCCGGTTTGAACAACTGGGAGTTAATGTTCTGTTGGAATCCTACTAGAGAAGAGTTTCACCAGTGGCTGGATTCAGACTTAAGGGAGTTTTCCAAGAAAGAAAACCGAATCCCTAAACTGAGCACAAAGGCCTGGTTAGTAAAGCATATCACTTCAGACATACACGCTATATTTTTTGCAACCTATGGAAATGATCTTTTCGACTGGTTATCCAAGTTGACAGATAGGAACACATTCAAGAAGAAAAGAAACATTGTCTGGACACCGGAACTGATTCAGACCGTGCAGAACCTTGACAATCCGATTATGAGAGCAGTAGACTTCTGGCTTACCAGTGTGCTAGACGGCTTCGTTACAGAATTTGCAGTTGACCAGAGAAAGAGCTTCAGCGAAGCCGAATGATACTTCTTCAGAGGATATCGCGGTAAGTACCTAATATCTCTAAACTTGTCCCTTAAGATGCTGCTATACGAAAAAGGAACAATGGATCTAGTCTCAGATGAATAAGTAAAGATAGTAATGTCACAAGAGTTTGAAAGTGATTTTGATGACATTGGACGAACACGTAGTGGAAAGAAGTATAAAGTAGATTTTAGCTCTCCTATATTTGAAGACAGTTCAGACAGTATTAGACAGCAGAGCCCTAGCACCACAGAAGAACTAGAGGGGGGTATCCCTTACCACCCCTATACTCCACAGAAACAGACAGGGACTCAGAATAACCCTGTAGGTACCCCATCTAGTAGTTCACAGATAGTACCTACTCCCGCTACATCACCTTTACCTACACCGCTGAGTGGTAGTACTCCAGTCAGTCAAAACCCACCATAGAGAAATAGAATGGGAGACGACATGAAGCTACCTATTTTTAAAGGTACAGTAGCAGAAGACCCGGAACAACATTGGTTCCTATGCGAAGCCATGTGGACCATTAAAACAATCAACGATGATAACCTTAAACTTGTACAGTTGGTCACCACACTAAGAGACAGAGCCCTGACATGGTACATAAAGTATACTACATTGCCCAAGACGCTTGCCTAGGTTAAGAACGCCATGATCAAAGAGTTTAAGAAACCTAAGTCTGAGTCTCAGTGCATTACAGAGCTTAAGGATATTAAGCAGCTACCATCAGAGTCAGTATGGGACTTTGACCAGAAATTCAAAGCTCTTATAGACCAAGTAAGTTTTGAGTTTGCGCCGGAGCAGCATAAGGAATGGTTTATTGCAGCGCTGCTCCCTCATATCAGAATGCCAATAATGCAGCAGAAACTCACTACTCAAGATGAAGCACTGGAGATGGCAATTAAACTAGAGGCTTCACCTTTAGCAGAAACCAATACAGGCATGACAACTCTACAGACCCAGTTGGCCAACCTCACGTTATAGATACACGAACTTAAAAAAGGAAAAGAGGTTATGCAAGACATATGGTGCATAAAGTGCAGAGCACATGGCCATAGTAAAGACAACTGTCCAGTCTTTGCAGAATATTTAGCATCAGGGGCTCCTAACCCCTTACCACGAACACAAGGGCCATGGTGTGAAATATGTAAAACACAAGGACATCCGCCTCAGCAATGCCCCTTGCTTCAGAAGTATGTACAGACACCTAAAAACCTATATTGTATCTTCTGTAGATCCGTCGAGCATGATCAACAGGATTTCCAAGCTTATGATCTCATGTCAGAGAGAAAACATGATGTGTACAGAGTCCAAGCAGACACACAGGGTCCAGCAACAGGACCACAGCTGGATCAGGCTTACGGAGGCCATGCAGGAGGATTCAGAGGATGAGGCCATGGAGGAGGCTTCGCACGTGGAGAAGGATTTGGCCGAGGAGGAGGTTTTTGCCAAGGTCATGGACCAGTTACTTGTTATAATTGTGGAATTGTAGGACACTATGCTAGGGACTGTCAGAACGCCACTACTACTTGTAACTACTGCAAATCTTATGATCATAATATAGATGAGTGTCCTATCTTGATATCTAAGATCAGAGACCCTAAACCAGCCGCACACCAGAACATCCAACTTATCATTGCTGAGCAGACAGAACCAGAACCAAGAGTCAATATTGTGACTCGGAGCGGTGCTTTCACCAGTGGCACATCGCAGGAGACCGGAAAGAACACAAGTTAGGGGTGGGTGGGAAGAGCTCCTAGTAAAGCAACATCACTCGACCTACAGTAGAATAAAGAGACCTTTCATGAAGTCAACGCTTCCTTTGATGAACTTACACTATCAGGACCGCAGGTACCGCTGTCTAGGGGCGTACCACAGCAAACACCTTGTGGTGATAGCCTTGAGCAGGCACAGTAGGCTACCACATCGGGAAGATGCGACGAAGATGAATCGACAGGAAGTGTACAATCCTTCCTGCACAGCTGCTTGAAACTCCTGAGAAATGACAAATATGTCGGTGAGCTATAGCGCATGATAGATCAGTGTCAGCAACCCTCTCTCTCGGGCAGTGCACACTGCGCTATCCATAATATTACAAGACATACAAGGACAGGAAGAGAGATGAAATTCACAGCGCAGATTGGTGAGTTTGAAATGGATGAGGTTGTCTTAGATCTTGGATCAGAGGTGAATTTTCTAACTAAGCAGACATGGGAACAGATGGGTAGTCCTCAGTTAGCCCTATCGCCTATCCACCTGAGATTATCTAATCAGCAGCGAGTATCACCATTGGGTCGACTACCGTAGGTGCCAGTTGATATTGACGGAGTTTGTACTTTTGCGGACTTCGAGGTTATAGAAATCATTTCCGACAGTCGACCATATCCAGCACTATTAAGTATTGATTGGGCGATTAGTAGCAAAGCTGTCATTGACCTAAAGAAAATCCAAATGACCTTTGAGGATGCGCAGATTCGGGTCATCGCACCGCTCGATCCTTACCAAGGTCCTAGATACATTGAACCTATCCGAGCTGAGGAAGAGGCCCATAACATGGAGAGCCTCTACCAGATGACAGCGAACCAGAGTGACTACATCAATCCAACCGCATAAGGGAACATTAGTTGGCGATGCGATAGCTCATGCGCATCGGATTCTGATGTTGGTCTAGAAAACTGGCAGAACAGACTTTACGAAGTCTCAGCGCGCAGATGTGCATTTATCAGTAAATCACTGCGGTGGATTGGCGCAGAGATTGCTGAGACTCCATCATATCATGGTCTGACAGATATCCAGGATTTTTTTGAACAGTTTGAGCAACAAATTCCTCATGAGCAGAGGATCGCAGCTATGGACCTTGCAGTTCGAGCCACACCTGCAAGATGGTGGTATGTGCATAAAGAGAATATCGCATCATGGGATAATATAAAAAGACTGATGGCGATCAGATTTTCTGACGACAGAGAGTATGTCCAGCATAAGTACACAGGAGAAACTGACCCTAGGGTACACATTCAGACATGTGAACAGAACTGGTCAGACATTCCAGAGGATGAATGGGTTCACAGATTCATTCACACATTGGACACAGTTCCAAGGAATTGGTATACAGAGACCGAGCTGCGCAAGGGAACAACCACATGGTCACTTATGACGGACAGCTTCCTACTCACCTTTGCGTTTGAGTCAGAACATCCAAGTGTTGCTCAGGCCCTAGACATAATCAAGACAAATATTTTTGAGGATCGCACCATCTCAGTACCAGTCCAACCTGAGTGGAATATCCAGCTAGAAGAGGCGTTGGAATGCTATAATTTTGCATCAGAATCAGTGGAGGCAGACGAGGATCCTCGCAACACCAACATTCCGGAATCAGAAGGGACTCGCGATGTGGAGGGACCACATTTAGATATTCCAGCAATCACCGAGCCCATCAAGATTAAAAATATCAATATTGGCACAGACGCAGAACCTAAGTTTGCCTCTATTGGAGACTACTAGAATGATGAAACAGTCGGACAGATTGCATATCTGCTACATGACTATCAGGACCTATTTCCCACCAAGTTCACAGAGATGAAGGGAATAGTTGGAGACCTGGGAGTCATGAGGATACCATTAAAGGAGGATGTTAGACCAGTTAAGCAGCGCCCATACAGATTGAATCCGCGCTACAAAGAAAAATTAAAGGACGAAATTGATAAAATGCTAGCAGCAGGCATCATTGAGCCAGTAGAGGAAAGCGAATGGGTTAGCCCTATGGTAGTGCAAGAGAAGAAAACAAAAGGGGACATCAGGATCTGTGTTGATCTGCGAAAAATCAATGATGCATCACTTCATGATCCATTTCCAACACCGTTCACTGATGAAGTATTAGACAACGTGGGAGGGCAGGATGTCTACTCCTTCACCAATGGGTTTTCAGGCTACCATTAGATCAGAATACATCCAGAAGATCGAGCCCAGACCACCTTTGCAATAGAATGGGGCTCGTTCCAGTATACGGTAATGCCCTTTGGTCTTAAGAATGCACCAGCTATATTTTCTAGAGTAGTAGTTGTTGTCTTTAAAGAATACATCCATAAGTTCTTAGAAGTATATTTTGATGAATGGACTGTATTTGGGATAATCGATAAGCACATAGGAGATCTAAGACTGATGTTAGATAAATGTAGACAGTACCAAATTTCTCTAAACTTGAAGAAATGTATATTTTGTGCACCATTTGGTATTTTGTTGGGCCACATTGTTTGCAGACAAGGCTTGTTGGTAGACCCCGCCAAGATCGCTATCATTGTAAACCTTCCAACACCTAACTCAGTCAAGTAACTAAGGACAGTACTTGGTCATACCAGGTATTACAAAAAGTTCATCAAGGGCTACGCAAAGATTACAGTGCCGATGGAGAAATTACTTAAGAAGGATGTAAAATTCCTATGGAATGAGGAATGCCAGTAGAGTCTAGACATACATAAGGAGAATATGGTTACAGCACCCATCCTAGTATTTCTGGACTGGACTAAGCCTTTCCATGTACATGTGGATGCATCCGGCATCGCATTAGGAGTCATATTGACCCAGCCAGGAGAAGGGGATCTTGACCATCCCATCGCATATTCCAGCAGAAAGCTATCAACAGCGGAAAAGAACTACACCACAACAGAAAGGGAGGGATTAGCTATGGTATATGCGCTGCAGAATTTCAGGCACTATCTATTGGGCGCCTCGTTTAAAATGTTTACTGACCATTCCGCATTGAAGTACCTAGTCAATAAACCAGTGTTAGGGGGGAGAATCTGCAGATGGTTACTCCTCTTCCAGGAGTATGATTTTGAAATCATTGTGAAACCAGGAAGACTGAATGTAGGACCGGATCATCTATCACGGTTAGAATCAGGAGAAGAGCCCAGTAACCTAGAAGACAATCTGCCAGATGCGTCATTGTTTTCCATATAGATTGCAGATGAGTACTATGCCGACATTATTCAATTCCTCACCACAGGAGTAGCACCTGACGAGTTTACTAAGAAGCAAAAGAAGTAGTTGGTTGTTAAAGAAGCAGACTTCACCCTCATCACAGGACACCTATACAAGTTAGGTCCGGATGAATTTTTGTGCAGATGCGTGATGCCGCACGAAAAAGACGCTATTATCAAAGAGGCTCATTTAGGAGCCGCAGGAGGACATTTTGCAGGAAAACCGACTGCACAGAAAATCCTGGTGGCAGGATTATGGTGGCCTACATTGCATAAAGACACTAACGACTTTTGCAGATGCTGCGATATCTTCCAAAGGGTAAGAAAACCCTCGCAACGCGATGAAATGCCGCTGCGACCGCAGGTCACGTTGCACGCATTTGACAAATGGGCTATAGATTTTGTGGGTCCTATCAACCCTCAAAAAAGCGCACTGGTGTGAGATATATTATCACTGGAACATAGTACCTCACCAGATGGGCAGTGGCCAAAGAAGTAAGAAATTGTGATGCTGCTACAGCTGCACAGTTCCTTTTTGAAAACATCATCAGCAGGTTTGTATGCCCAGTAATTTTGATGAGTGATCAAGGCACACATTTCTTGAACAGTACTATTGAGGCATTAACAGAAGAATTCCAGATCCATCACCATAAGAGCACTCCCTACCACCCGCAGGCTAATGGTACAGTGGAGGCGTTCAACAAGATTTTAGAAAATGCTCTTACTAAGATCTCCAATAGCCAGAGGAATGATTGGGACCTCAGAGTTAACGTTGTCTTATGGGCGTACAGGACCACATGTAAGAAACTTACGGGACACACACCTTTCAGCTTAGTATATGGACAGGAGGCTGTTATTCCTATGGAGTATATTCTTCCCATTTTAAGAATCGCTTAGATTACCGGGATGACTGATACAGACACAGTCGAAGCAAGGCTAGCACAGCTGCTTGCCTTAGAAGAAGACAGGTTCATCGCCGGATTCCATCAGAAAGTGCAGAAGGCTCGAGAAAAATCTTGGCATGACAGACACATTAAGAATAAGTCCTTCCATATCGGAGACCTGGTGCTCCTCTATGACAGCAAATTCATCAAGTTCCCAGGAAAGTTTAAGACACATTGGCTAGGGCCATATCAAATACAGCAAGTCACAGAGGGAGGTGCCATTCAGCTCATCCAGCTGAACGGGGAGCTTATGCCCACATGGATTAATGGCAGTAGGCTTAAGTCCTATAGTGATAACCACCCCCCCTCTTAACCAGCCAAAACGATGCAGATGTCCAGTGTAGTTGAAAGGAGGCATCGCACCGGGAATGAGTCTACACCGGTAGAAATTTAAAAAAAAAACAAAATATTTGACACTGTTTGTTCGCACAGGTGATGCGGAGTTGCATCGCAGCAGTAAGATGTTTCCCCCTGCCACGTACTCAGCTTGCAACCGACAGTGGGCTAGTCAAGTCACTATCTGATAGGTAGTTAATGAAGAAATGACCGGTATCCCCTACTGTAGATTTGGTAACAGTATAATAAATTTTTGCAGATTTGGTAAATCTCTGACGACACCGATGCTTGTATATGCACGCTTTGAGGGACACGTGATCAGATCTCAGCAATTATGACAGATCAGAATGACGGGTAGGGTCTTGTCCAAGTAATTATGATTACCAACGGGTGTGACCCAGGATAACCGTTGCGTCCGGTAGTATGCCTTCGGCATAAAAGCAGACATCCTTCAAGTAGGAAGGGTACAGTTGCCAAATCTTGAGAACTATGCAAGGCAGTGCTAAGTGTCCCCCGTGCAGAGCCAATTAAGTTGCAGAGTATAGTGACTTCCAGAGTTCGAAGCCATTGCACGCCCAGAGTATCAAGCCAAGCGGATTCTGACTAAAAACGAACCTCTAGAAGGCATGTTGAGACGTTTTGACCCTAGTGACCGTAGATCTGCCATGACGACGTCGCCCAGGGACATGAAATTAAGTACATCACAAGTTAGACACTTGCTAAGGATGAAGAGTCAAGCGCCAGAAGTAGAAGTTGTCACCAAAGTCTCTGCTAAGGAGAAGAAGAACGCCGAGTTGATCACTGAAGATAAGAAAGCAGAGCAGAAGAATGATGAGAAGAAATCTCCCGCTAGGAGAAAGGTAAAAATGAGAAAAATAAAGCAACGAGAGAAAGTCGCTGCCCCATCTGATCAGCTAAGAGAAGCACGAAAGATTGCAAAGGTACTGAAACAGAAACCTGAGGGTCAGAGGCAGCATGTGGATCTCGACCACTTCGAAGAGAAGAGAAGTGGAAGAAGACTGCAAACCCAGTGGAGGGGAGACTTCCAGAACGAGGACAAAGGCTTGTTCTCGGAGAGGAGTTCATGGGTTGCTTCTTCTCCGTCCACAAGGCTCTAGATGGAAGGAAATTTTTGAGAAGGCTAGAAGATATAGATTTTCGTTGTGATAAAAATTCTAACCTAGATAAAAAGGAAAGGATATCTGTGGAACACGTCTCAAACACTAGAGTGCTCATAAAGAAGAAAGAGCGAAGAGAACGAAACTGTAACTATGGGAAGAAAGGATAAGAGAGACCAGCGAACTAAGTTACCGAAATTCCAAGAGAACGTGTCGAGGTAATGAAGAACGAAGTCGAAGGACTTCCGCAGAAGTTGCAGAAGACTTCGCAAGAGGCGAAGGAGAAGCTACAGTAGGAGAAGCCTGTTGCAGGTGGCTCGAGGATGAGCCACAAGTAAGTGTTAGGGGACTGTTGGAGTAGGGTCCTGCAGCTACAGAAGAAGCTGCTAGTTTTGGTGGAATGATAAGCTTTGGCGGAAAGAAGTTAAGACAGAGCTACGACGTCGTAGCACGTTTCCAGCTGGAAAGTAGAGCCGGAAACCGTGACTTTTTGAGATGCGAAAGTCAAAGAAGGGAAATGGTACCTGAGCGACCGAGAAGGGAGAGCTCACCCACTGCATTGGAGGGCGGAAGATAGGAGGGCTCAGCGACCCTCATAAAGAAGAAGGATCAACGAGGCTCAAGCATTGAAGGCGAAGGATAGAAAGAGAAGCGGCGCATAGTACCCATGGTCAGTGCCGGGAAGCATGGAAGACTGCAGAGAGCTGTTGTATGACGGGAAGCGGCTACCTCAAGGACAGAGAGGACCGACTATCACTAATTAGGGTTTGGGTTACTGTTGGGACAGCCCCACAGTGTTGTAAAAGCAGGACCTTTGGGCTGCTTATAAAAGAATGTAATTTTGTATTGTAAAGGGTTAATTAGTTAGCTAGATGGTTGGATAGACAGTTAGACAGTCGTGAATGAAATAGGAAATCAGGATAAGTAGACTGTTGTAAAAGCCGAGCTCTGGTTCTGGTCTTAGCTGTAGCAATCTTACTGAAACCAGTAACTGGCTTATAGAGCATGCATGTAACGATCAACAGGGATTGACTGAGAGGGAAGAGTATATTGTAAGAGAGTAATATAGAGAGAAAAGAGATCTAAGAGAGAATATCTTGAGCTGCATATGTGGTGCAGCAGAACTGTGTTTTACCTTCCCCTTCAGCTATAATAGAAAACACAGTTCTGTGGACGTAACTTGCATCCTGGAGGTGAACCACGTTAAAATCTGTGTTATGCGACTGATTTATGTGTTATGTTTACTTATGCATTGCTCAATTATTTTATGGACTTCGTTGCAGTTTAATGGATGAATGTATTAACCAGTTCACCACAGCACAAAAGGATAACCATAAGTTAAAATCCTTTGGCATGTTGTATGTGTTTCATTTATGTTTGCGTAAACAACTACTGGATGCAGTATTGAATAGCTTTGTATGTTAATTCTTGCATGTCGACATGAGAAACGCTAAGTGCGCTAAAACACGGAGGTAGGATATCACAGAGAGGTGATATCGCATCGGCAGAGAAGCTGTGGTGCGCGATACCGCAGGTTGAGGACTTCGCATTGAGCAGGAGCTGCGTGTCGCATGGTGCGCAGCAATGTGCTAAGGCTGGAAATATCGCAAGTCAAGGAAAGTGCGCATCATAGAGAAGGACCGCACGGTGGTGGAAAGAAACATCTCGTGGATAGAGGAGTTGCGCGACGACGGGATTGCGCGACGCGAACAGGAGGTCGCGCGACGCACAAACACAGGAAGGAGGTCTCGTGGCTAGGAGAGCTACACACCACCAGTAGGATTTCCTCGGAACCTGGTCCAAGACACTTGATTCCTTAGCCAACCCATTAGATTCACTTCGAGTGAGACTTCAGGCCGCCTTGCGGTCTGTCGCCGAAAGGGCCAGTGAGCTAGGGGTGTTGTTGGTTGATTATAGTAAACCCGGGTCTGCCCATGCAATCAACAAAGCTACTACACACAAAGAATATGGTTAAAGGATTATTATTGATCGACAGACCAAAGAGGGTTTGTGAAGGCTACATTTTGGCAAGAAGCATAGAGAGACTTTTCCAATTAGAAATTCATATAGAGTATGCACACCACTTGAAATTGTGCACTCTGATATTTGTGGTCCAATGCCGACATCATCCTTTGGTGGCTGGAAGTATTTTCTAACTATTATTGATGACTACTCAAGAAAAACATGGGTATATTTTTTGGAAACATAAATCTCATGCATTTGGTTATTTTCAGTAGTTCAAGGCACTCGTGGAGAACTAGAGTGGACATCGCATCAATATATTAAGGAACGATAGATGAGGTGAATATGTTTCAAATTAATTTCTAAATTTTTGCAAAACCCATGGAATACAAAAACAATTGACTGCAGGGTATACATCTCAACAGAATGGTATTGCCAAAAGAAAGAACATAACCATAATGGAGATGGCACGCAACATGTTGGAAGCCAAGCATTTGCCAAATGAGTATTGGGGTGAAGCAGTCACAACTACTGCATACATTATGAGCCATTGTCCGACAAAGAGTGTGAAGAACAAAGTTCCCCAAGAAGCATGGACAGGTATGAATCATAGTGTTTCACATTTAAAAGTTTTTGGTTGTGTTGCATATGCTCATGTTCAAGATGAGCTGAGAAGGAAGCTAGACAAGAAGGGACAGAAATGTATTTTTGTTGGCTATTCTGAAGACACAAACACATACAAGTTGTATGACCCTATCGCAAGGAAAGTGATAATCAGTCGAGATGTTGAATTTCTTGAGAATGAATCATGGGATGGAACTATCGACATAAATATCAACATTGTGTTGAATGTTGACAATGATGGTATGGAAGAGGAAGTGGTTCAAACACCACACATAAGTCAACCGGTTGCATCATCGTCGACTCCCATGACACCAAGACATGGTTCAGCAAAAGGACCATTGACACAAGTAGCAGCTCAAGCTATACCGACAAGCACACCAAGAGAACAACAAAGTCCATCAAGCATTTCGTCAAGGTCGACATCAACAGAACCGGTGAAGACAGGAATTCTGTGAGAGATATATGAAGCTTGTACACCATATTCATTCTCTCTCTTTGCATTATTTTCCCCTATATATCATCCACTAACATTTGAAGAAGCTGTTGAAGAAGATGTATGTGCACAAGCCATGGATGAAGAAATAGAATGCATTGAGAAGAACTAGACATGGGAACTGTTTGTCCAAGAAATTGTTTCCAGACTACGGAAGAACAAGCCAACACAATCTCAAAAAATCACAATAAAGTAAAATAGGGTTTTATAAGGTTTTGGTTGAACAGTTTGAACACAAGAGGGTGAACATTCATAATACCAAAGAAAACACTAAATCATGAGCATTTAAAGGACTAAGATGCATAAGATATAAACCATAATCCAACAGAGTAAACACGATACTGAATTTCACACACAGTTAGCAAGAATTTCAAGCATAAAAACATTAAACAGGAAATGAATATACCAACTAAGTAATTAACACAAATTAGAAATGAAACCAGTCAATAATCTGAAGGGCATATAGTGCATACATTTCATAGTTCAGTCATAAAAAACACATAAGAGTCTTTTACTTAGCTCATAAACAAATCCTGATAGCCTCCCCTTGCCAGGAAAAAATCGAACCATTTGTCTTCTTTCAGACTTACATTTATCCTATTCCTTCAAAATCAATTGAATAACTGAACCCTAATTGCTTTTAGGCTATCTATCGAATAGTTCAATCTAAACTATCATTATACAAAAATAAAATGACTTTCCAAACTTAACTAATAACTGACTCTCTTAACTAACTTTACAAGTCTTTAGCTTCTTCAACTAGTAAAGCAATCCCCTCTAAATCCTGTGCTTTCCTTCTAGATTTCAAATGATCTACCTCCAAGTCTAGAATCCTCCTTGTTAGCTCCTCATTCTACTGAGTTAGCACCTAGATAGTCTGGTTTAGTTGTGTGAACTGATTATCTGTTTGCCTTTTCCTTTTTAGAGATTCCCTAGAAACTGCAATTAATTCCTAGTAATGACTGTTAACCTCTTCCAAGTCTTCTCTAAGTATCCTATTTGCAGTAACTAATCCATCATTTGTTTCATGCATATATTCAACTTGATATTCGTATTGCTTAATGCTTCTCTGCAGGTTTTCCTTTTCAAAATCAATACATTTGTCTCCTGAGATTGTTTGCATCCCTTCTGGTGTCCATGGGATTTTCAGTTTCTTATAGATTTCTTCATCCTCCTTCATAAGCTCTGTGGAGGTCACAGGAATCTCTGAATGTTCTTCAGTTTCAGTATTGCATTGAACTTCTTCTTCAACTATCTCTGTTTTCTCTAGACAAGAACTCTTTACCTCATTTTGTTGTTGTTCTTGAGGGTGAATCCACGGACCTGGGTAACAATTTTTGGCAAGGGCATTTCGGAAAAAAAAAAAAAACGCACCTCGGTTGAGGGCTTGTTAAGCCCTCGACCGAGGTCTTAATATCTCAACCGAGGTTTTATTAAGCCCTCGACCGAGGTATTGCGTGCTTTACAAACCCTCGACCGAGGTATTTAAATACCTCAACCGAGGTATTTATATACCTCGGTCGAGGTTCATACCTCGGTCGAGGGCTTAAAAAAACAGACTTAGCCCTCATTCAAACAAATGAAAAATTTCCTGTGCCTTGCAGAGGTGTAAACCGTGCCATTCCTAGCACATAACTGGGCGGATTTGATACCGATAAATTCACCAATGAATCTTCTATCCATTGATGTATCATACACGCATTTTGGCATTCATATGAAATTTATTTTTTAATTACTTCTAAAACTTAT
>LPNX010506185.1:4971-25011 GCA_001517045.1 Pseudotsuga menziesii
TTTTTCCAAAGAGTTCAGAAATTTTCTCCCATACTTGATCCGGTGAATTCAATCCATCGAGATGGAAAAGGAGGTCTCGGGAAATACTAAGACATAGGAGGCCATAGGCCTCATCTCTCCGATTGTGCCATTTGATCTTCTTTGCAGCAGCATTGGGATCTGCTTCTATAGCCATAGTCACCCTGTAGAGGCCTTTCTCTATCAACAAGATCTCCATCTCTGATTTCCATTCAAAATAGTTGAAGGGAGTGAGGATAGTTTTCTGTGAATCCATAGCTTTAGAAAATCTGTCCCGGCTGTCAGTAGAAGGCTCCCAGTCTTGATGTCGAAACTGCAAAACAATTTTTTGGAGGAGAGTAACAAACTACAATGGCTCTGATACCATGTAGAAATTCATGCCTGCAGTAGATTAATTTCACCTACAACAATTAACAATTGATCATGCAAAATTATCAACAATGGAGACTGAATATGGAGCTGTAACACAAAATTATATTAACTGAGTGTACAATAGCCAACCCTGAAATAACATAGGCTACTGAATATATAAAATACATGAGCAAATCGAATGCATAAGGAAGCATCCAAATCTAGCATAAAGCAGGCTTACCCAAAATAGGCAAATCCCCCATAGGTGTAAAAAGCTGATCCCAAATCTATCAAGGACCCCACGAATTAGCAAGGGCGCATGGGCAAGCTAAAGAGTGGTCAAATAGCATATCATACATTCTTTTTAATGGAGGAAAGAGTGGAGGAGGAAGAGGCAACAAAGCTGATTCACCTCACCTAGTCTTGCTTTCCTATGTGCCTTAAAACACTGAAAAAGCAGGGAATAAAGCAGAAAAAGCAGATGGGCACCTAGGAGGCCAGGAATAAAGCAGATTTGATTCCTAAGGCTTTCCCAAGTGCTCCATGAGTCAATAATGGCAAGTTTGACCTCTATGGATAGGCAATTAGCAACTTGCACATGGTGGGACTCATGGACTAGGCAAATAAGACAAAATAAATGAATTAATGTCTAAGTGGGTAAATACTATGGGTTGATTATTCTAACAATATCAGCTACCACAACATCCATTATCACACTTTTCATGGGCAACAGAGCTAGGCTGACAACCATGTCCTTTATTACTCCAAGGCACTTCACTGCTCGGGAATCAAAGGCATATAGGTCATGATAAGGTTTGGTGATACTCAGGCCCAAAGCTTCCATAACAGCCTTTGGCATCAAATTGTGGGATGCTCCTGAATCTAAAAGTCAATTGTGAATCATTTGCTCATGGACTGTTAAGGTGAAATAGAAAGGAGGTGAAGCACCAGCCTCATTTTCAATTTTTTCAGCTAGGGATGATCCAATAAAGATTCTAGGGTTTTCTTCCTGCAAATTAACTGTGTCTAAAACAGGCTGATTACTTGCTGAATTCATCACTTTCAAGACTGTTTTTTTATATGAAGGATTCTTTATTAACTCAGTTAAAGGTACATGAATCTTTAACTTCCCTAATTCATTCTCCAAACTAAAATTCTGAACAGATTTGTTTACATCTTCCACCTCTGGAGTCTTCCTTGATTTTTCTGCAACTTGTCTTTTTTCTGGCACAGGATCAGCTGTTTGTTTAGCAGGGACAATTTCAGTAGGGACAGCTGCTTTATTTTTTGGGGCTTGCACCACCTGCTTTGGGCGTGATCTGAGATTTATAGTTTTCTTGGGTCCATTCTGATGAACAGCAGCAGTTACAACAGTCTTTTCTAACTCTAGGTCGTCCTCAGCTTCAAACATGTCTACATCATAATATTCTGCATTCAAAAATTCTTCTTCAGTAACAAAACCTCCAGAGAATCCCTCTCCAAAATGGTTCATATCCTGATTAGTCTCAGTCTCCTAAAAAATCAGCTGTTCATCAACTTCTTCTTCATCAGCTACATTGTTTTGAAGAGGTAAGGGCACTCTTTGATCTTCATTTTCTCTCCTTTCTCGCTGGATATCATTATTCCTGTGCTCTCTTGGTATGAATCTAGGAGCAAATTTCCTTCTGAACTGATTCTGGTTATTTGGGTTTCATTCAGCTTCTAGAGCAAGTTTGCCATAATTCTTTTCAAGCTCTAATTTATTCAATTTTGTAGTGAGAAGCTTTACCATCTTGGCCATTTCATCAATCTTACTTTCAGTAGTATGAGGATCAGAACTTCCTGAAGTTGCTTCCTTCTTTCATTTTTTATCATAAAGCTGCTGGGATGTTTCTTTCTTAAGTCTGTTTGAGGCCAATAAATTGGACTCTACCTCCAATGCTGCATCTTGCATGTTCAGCAAGGTGATAGGTCTCCTTTCTCTCAATAATAAAGAAAATTCATGGTCAAAGGCATTGGCATAGGTAAGTTTAGCTGATGTTTCAGTAGGCTTAATTTCTATTGGAATCCTACTATACATTTTTGTTAAACCTTTTGGATAAATCTGCAATAGTCTCCTCTTTTTTCCTTCTGAGAGCTCCAAATTCAGTTATATAATAGGTGTGGTATTTTTTGTCTCCCCATTGCCTCATGAAGAGATCACGGAGCTCTTCAATTATAGTGATTGATTTGGCAGGAAACTCTCTGAACCATTTCCTTACATCCCCATCAAGGCTCTGAACGAATACCCTCATCCATACATCTTTGACCTTAATGTTTTGATTGTCATCATAACTTAGGAAAGCCTCCTAATGTTCTTCAGTAGTGGTTTCCCCCTGTCCATTGAACCTAGGCATATACTTCTGGTAATCACCTCCAGGCAATGCATGTAAAGGCTGAGGTAAGACTAATGGTGCATACCTGGCTACAACCATTCGGTCCATCATGTCTATGGGAGGGTTTTGGGCTGCCATTTTTGGACTGACTGGTTTTGAAGATGAGGAAGCTTGGCTAGAAATTGACTGAAAGGAGCTTTTACCTAATTTCAATTGAAAAAGAGGTATTTTACCAGGAGAGGCAGCTTTGGATTTTCTAAAGGATTGAGGATTTCTAAATATTTGAAAAGAGCTATCAGGTATAATAGGCTTGATCCAAGGTGAGGTTTCAGCTGAATGTATTGAAGCACCCAACTAGTCAGGGTCACATAGGGCTGGTAAAGATTGAGACCTTCTAATTTTTCTTGTTGTTTTCAATATTCATTTAGGGTCTGAAACCCCTGAATGTAATGCTGAAGTAGGTATGTTCCTGGTTCCCACTCCTCTAGAAGCCACTGTGTCAAATGTTGGTGAAAATAGCCTTATAAAATGCTGGTTTAATTCCACCTCTTAAAACCAGTAGAAGTGATAAGTATCCCAGGGAAGATATGTCTTCAACTTCATCCCCAGCAACGGCGCCAAAGATGTTTGTGCCAGAAATTGTTTCCAAGGCCAAAGAAACAAGCCAACACAATCTCAAATAAAACTCAATAAAACAAACTAGGTTTAGGGTTTCTGATGTATTTTCTTGGTTGTGAACTTTGGGGAAGGATAGGGAATACACTCATGAGCAAAGTAATAACTGAATCATAAGCAAAAGAGGACAAAGATGCATAATATATTCAACCAGATCCAACAGAACACAATATTGAAGTTCATTCATAAAATACAAGCATCACTAGCATATAAACATAAACCAGTAATGAATATATCAATTAAGCAACTAAACAAGCTGAACAATGAAGCCAACATAGAACTGAAGGGTGAAAAGTGTCATATATCTCATAATTTCATCATCAAATGCATACAAGAGTTTTGATACTTAACTCATGAACAAGTCTGCAGACCTCCTGAAGCTATCCCAAAAATTGAACCCTCTTAATGAATTTCTAACCTCTCTAAATACTATTCTTTACAAAATCAGTTAGGGATCTAACCCTAACTACCTTCCATCAGCTCAATGAGATAAAGTAAAATGTACAATATTACAAAAACATGATTTTTTGTAAAAATAGTAAACACTAACTAATATGTTTCTAAAAAAGATAACAAATAACTGGTTGAACAACTAACTTATAGATATTTTGCTGCCTCAGCTAGTAGAGAAATGCCATCTAATGCTTGAGCTTTCTTCTTAGATCACCTCTGCTCCTGCTCCATGTCAGCTATCTTCTTGGTGAGCTCCTCATTTCTCTGCTGCAAGTCCTTGACTGTCTTCTCCAACTCTGTACAGTGCAAGTCAGTGATTATTTTTCTCTTTAGAACCTCTTTAGATACTGCTGTCAGCTCCTGACAATGGTCATTGACATCCTGAAGATCTTCTCTAAGCCTTCTGTTAGCCATCATCAGCCCCTCATTGATCTCTTGCATATAGTTCATCTGCTGTTGGTACTGCTTAATAATTTTCTGGAAGTTTTCTTTATCTGAATCAACTGACCTTCCTGTCATGATCTCTTGTTCATAACTGGGCATCTCAGGTATGTCAAATTCTTAAAAATGTTTGCACCCTTATTTAACAGGTCTGTGGAAACAGCAGGAATATTAGGGTCTTTCAGAATACTTTCTTCCCTAAGTATAAGTTCATCTTCATCTTCCCATTCTTGATCTTCAACAGGAGGTATTTCAGCTTTTTCTTTCTGCTGCTGCTTTAAAAGTTCATTTCTTATTTCAAGAAATATGGCAAACAATTTAGACTCAGGCTTCCTTAACTCCTCTACTGACTGTGATGATCCTTTTACTTTTGCAAAATGAGAAGAGGAAGCTTTGGCAACTGTTTTTCCCTTGCTTTTAATGTTTATTTTACCAATTTCTGGATCTTCATTTGAGGAAGTATCATTCAAGACAGTCTCTTGCTTGGAATTCAATTTAGGATTGAGTAGCTTCTTCATATTCCATCTTAGTTTATTTGTTGGCCTGGTTTTAGGCCTCCAATATGGGGCTATCACTTCAATCCTTTTCTTCTTCTTATTAGGTTTGACTGTTCTGATTTCTGAACTGGAGAATGCTCTGCAGGTTTCAGCCTTATCTTCAGTTTTAGTAATAGGCTGATCTTCTTCTAGCAAATATCCCTCATCATCTGAGAGAATGGTGAGTGGACTTCTCTGCTGAGTCTAAAACTCCTCCTTAGGTGCAGCAACCTCTTCTGCAACTGCAGCTTTAACTTCCTCGGAAACCTCTGTTGGTATCAACTGCTGCCTAGGCTGCAATTTCTCTTTTGAAAACAATGAATACTTGCCTGTAATACCAGCTGAAAACACTTTGGGTTTACTGTCAACCTCTACATGCTCTGCTACCTTCTCAACTCTGACATCTTCCTTATCTTCAAATTTAGCTTTCTGACCTAATTTTCTCATTAGTACCTTCCCTTTGAATGCTTGTTTTTTAGGCTGCTGATCCTCCTGTCTGATTTGAAAGCCAGACCAAAAGATGAAAAAATCCTAGGTCTTTCCTTCATGCTGCAAAACAGTGCTCATAATCAACTTAATTAGCCCATGATTAAAGATGGACTGAGAAGAATGGTCCATATGCCCTTTGACCCTGTTAGACATTTTCTAGAAGCTTTTGAATAAGAAGAATGGAAGGCTCATCTTGGACACCCCACCATATGCTACAGAAATATGAAGTGGTACTTAAATACATAAGCATACCTGCCCTCGCAAGTAATATAACTCTGCAAAATTCTGATTGGTTCAACCCATTCCTTTCAGAAATTTTGAATAAGGATGCCTTTACTCCAGTCTGGGGTGACATTTGGTAATAGATATCTCTGAGGATCAAAGGTAAAGGGCAGTTTCTTAAACCATAGTTCACCTTCATTCTTAATCCCTGTAGCTTCCACAACCAGCTCTACTGTCAATCAGAACTTCAAAGTATCAAACACCACCATGTCATCCTTATAACCTTGTGCAAACCTACAAGAAACTTCAGCATTGTAACCATCTATTTTCTTGAATAAGTCTAGCCAGCCAGCCTGTTGAAAAATGTCAACACACCCAGGCAGTTTTTCAATCCAACCTATATCAGTAGGTTCAGCTCTATTCACCTTACCACTCTTCCCCATTTTTCTTCAAAAGATGGAAACTATATGGATTCTAGGGTTCAATTGATATCCTGACAGGTGATGTTTCTTTTTTAAATCTCTTGAGATTCAAAAACAGCTCTCCTTAATCTTCTCTGACTGCTCCTTTTTTTTTCTTAATACAGGCTGGGTTTTATCACAAGTATAAGAGACTTAGATCATTTGAAGTATTCCAGACTCTTCACTGCAACTGATGACTGTCATTCAATTTAATTGTTCTAATGGCTGTCCACTCCCAGCATGTATTCTTACCGCTGTGTATTAATACCAAAATTAATCCTCAAACCCTTTTGGTATCACCTATCGACAATTTCAGCACAGTAAGACTTTGCAAATACGATATCAATTATTAGCTTCTCAGGTTAACTGAAGACTGCTAGTCTGTTGGATGAGAAAAACAGAACAATCTGCAATCTATTCACATTATGCTTCCTGTAGCCTTAGTATCAAAAAATGAAACTAGGTCTCCCTGTAATCTTAGCAATTCAACGCATTTGTCTCAATGTGTATAAGTATCAGATCTTTTTGTTAAATTTAAGTACTAAACATACACAGTTTTCAACCCAGCCTCTTTCAAACCTCAACAAATGAATAGTTCAATATAGAGGCTATTTTTCAGTCCTCCACTCAGCAGAGCATCTCAGAATGTCTTAGGCAGTTATTTCTTTGGACGAAATTTCATTTAAAAGCACAATTTAACATTTTCCTCGATCAATTTTGATAGAACGAACTCCACTGAAAAAGCCCCAAATTTTCAGTTATATTGGCTTATCGTGGAATACCTTTTAATTGATCGACTGTAGATTCTTTGAACCACTCTTCATGTTGTTTGAGTACCGTCCTGAAAGATACAGGTGTCTTTCAGGGTCCAATTTAACTCCAGGTGTCAAGATGAAGAAGCCCTAGTTTTCTGTGCGACTATGAAAACCTCCACTAAGCTTTGCAACTGCAATCTTCATGTTTTTAGGCAGGCACCGTCATTCCATTAACTGTTCAGCTTTGGGAAAGAGATAAGAAGTAACTCTCCTCAGATTAAACTTGATTTAACTGACCATCTGTCGTGATAAGCTGCTTCATAATTCATGTTGACCAGGCTCTTCTTCACGTTATGAAACCACCTATTCTCATGATGATTCCTGAGACAGCACGTAGCAAACTCTCCAAAACACGTGATTAGTCACTCCTCATTCGAAAACATGCAAATTTTTTGCTAAAAAATCGGAGGAATTGAGAGTCGCGATATTCTTGTAGTGACCCTTCATTATTTTTTCCACTTGCGCTACAAGAATATCATTAACGCTATTTTATCGTTGTTTTACAACTTTTTGTCATTTTGCATGAAGTTTTAAAGCTGCTTGAGTAATGACTAAGCTCAGAATATGATTTGTGAGTCCATTATTTGATATAATGACTTTAAAAAAACCCCTTCAAAATGTAAAGGATGAAAAAATAAAGCAAAATATAAAGGCCAAGTTCAAAATTTCACCTAACAACCAAAAATTCTCCTAAAAGAAGCAAATAATCAAACTAAAGAAAATGAGTAACTTGAAAATAAAAATGCAAATCAAACAAAATTTGAAGAAACAATCACTAACTTAACACATAGTATCGTGCATATGGATCTACAAGAACAAGTGTACAAAGAAAGGTTCATGATTTGCCTCAGAAAGAATAGACTATGACATGACATACTCTATTGACCAATATATATCAAGCATAGAACCACCTATACAGAATGAAGAAGGAAGATAATACTCCACTTCAGGGGGAGTGACTATAGAAGATATCTAAGTTTGACACGGTACGACATGATGGACAACTTCTTGATCGATCGATACTTTACCAAGAGTAAAGTGGGTTCCAACCTTCAAAGTTGAATGCAGAAGACTAGGATATGTTGATGATCTAACAAGACGAACTCATGGAAGATGTTATGATAAAATAATACTAGAATGATGTATGGGATATAGTTCCCAAACCAGAAGGAAAGAGTATTGTATCCTCCAAATGGATATACAAAATAGAGCATGCAGCTGATGGAAGTATCGAGAAGTATAAAGCAAGATTTGTGGCCAGAGGTTTCTTTCAGAAAAAGGGAATTAATTTTGAAGAGACACTTAATCTAGGAAGTAAGGTACACTTCCTTCAGAAATATCATGGTAGTTTCTTCCATGGTGAAGTAAAGACAAGCCTTCCTTAATGGTATGATTGAGAAAGATTTTTACATCGAATAGTCATGAGGATTTGAAGTTGAAGCTAGATGGAATCACGTATGCAAGTTGAAGAAGGCCCTCTATGGCCTGAAGCAAGCTCCCAGAGCTTGGTATGGAAGAATAGATAGTTTCTTGTCGAGCATGGGATTTACCAAGAATAAAGATGATCCTAACCTTTATCTCAAGGTTGTAGAAGATGAACTTGTCATCCCATTATTATATGTGGATGACTTATCCTTGACAGGAAATGAGAAATAGATCATGGAAAGCAAGAAGAAACTAGCAGAAGAATTTGAGATGAAATACCTTGGGTTAGTGCATTATTTCCTAGGTATGGAAGTATGGCAAAGTTCAGAAGAAATCTTTCTCAAATAGGGAAAGTATGTGGTAGAGATATTGAAGAGATTCAATATGTTGGAATGCAAAGTCATGGCCACACCCATGGACTCCAACCTGAAGCTGTTAGCTGATGACTCATCAGATTTAGTGGATATGACTCATTATAGACAGATCATTGGGTCATTGATGTACTTAACAAATACCAGACCAGACATTTGTTTTGCTGTGAACACCTTAAGTCAATATCTTGTTCAACCAAGACGGGTTCACCTAGTAACTGCAAAGCATGAGATGAGATATATGAAAGGGACTATAGAATTTGGTTTATATTATGATGGTAGCCATGAGTATAGATTGTATGGCTACACAGATACATATTGGGATAGAAGTATCTCATATGGGAAAAGTACATTAGGTAGATGATTTTGTTTGGGGTCTTCTATGAGTTCATGGTTTAGCAGGAAACAGTCCAGTGTTTCTCGTAGCATGGCTGAAGCAGAATACATAGCAGATTTCTCTACTAAGTTGTGAAGCCATATGGCTTCGGAAGCTGATATCAGGTCTCTTTGATCTGAATATGGATACTACATTGATTATATGTGATAACGAGAGTTGTGATAACAGAGAACCCTATGTTCCATCATAACACATAGAATTCGGTATTTCTACATTCAATATAAAGATGCAGATGATGATGTTTCAGTATTTACATACTGTAGATACAGACGATGGTGATTCAGTATTTCTATACTCAATATAGAGATGATGATGATTTCAGTATTCCCATACTGAAGATGTAGATGAAGATGGTTTAGATGATGATGCACTGACAAAGCCTCTGTCTCGAGTAAAGTTTGAACACTTTCGAGACAAGCTTGGTGTGGTTCAGAAAGACCTTCCTTGAAAGGGGGAGTAGTGATGTTGCAGTGGGATTGTATCATCCCTGGACACTTTCCCTAAAGTGACCCGAAGACCTCGGTCTTCGAGAGTGAAGAGGGATTGTATCATCCCGGGACATATGTCCAGAAGTGATCCGGTGACTTCAGTCATCGAGAATGTGGTGGGATTGTATCATCCCTGGGCACTTTCCCAAAAGTGACCCGGAGACCTTGGTATTCAAGAATGAAGAGGGATTGTATCATCCTGGGACATCTGTCCAAAAGTGATTCGGTGACCTCGGTCGCCATGAATGTGGTGGGATTGCATCATCCTTGAACTTCGATTCAAAATGTATCCAGAGGTCTCGGCCCCCGTGAATGTGGTAGGATTGCATCATCCTTGAACTTCGGTTCAAAATGTATCCGGAGGTCTTGGCCCCCGTGAAAGTGGTGGATTGCATCATCCCTGAACCTCAGTTCAAAATGTATCTGGAGGTTTCGGCCCCCGTGAAAGTGGTAGGATTGCATCATCCTTGAACTTCAGTTCAAAATGTATTCGGAGGTATTGGCCCCCGTGAAAGTGGTGAATTGCATCATCCCTGAACCTCGGTTCAAAATGTATCCATAGGTCTCATCCCCCGTGAAAATGGTGGATTGCATCATCCCTGAACCTCGGTTCAAAATGTATCTGGAGACCTTGGTCCCCGTGAATGTGGTAGGATTGTATCATCCTTGAACTTCGGTTCAGAACGGATCTGGTGACTTCGGTACTTGAGAACGTGTGTTGATCCCGTAATTCCTAGAGGAAGGATTGTCTGAGTTCCACATATGTGTTGATCCCATAATTCTGAAAGGAAGGATCATTGAATTGATCCCGTAATTCCAATAGGAAGGATTGTCTAAGTTCCACAGATGTGTTGATCTCGTAATTCCAATAGGAAGGATTGTATGAGTTCCACATCTATGTTGATCCCGTAATTCTGAAAGGAAGCATCGTTAGTAACTCCGTAAAGACCTAAATCCCATAATTTCGAAAGGAAGGATCATTGAATTGATCCTGTAATTCCAATAGGAAGGATTGTATGAGTTCCACAGATGTGTTGATCCCGTAATTCCAATAGGAAGGATTTTCTGAGTTCCACAAATGTGTTGATCCCGTAATTCTGAAAGGAAGGAATGTTAGTAACTCCGTAAAGACCTAAATCCCATAATTCTAAAAGGAAGGATCGTTAGTAACTCCGTAAAGACCTAAATCTCGTAATTCTGAAAGGAAGGATCATTGGTAGCTCCATAAAGACCTAAATCCCATAATTCTAAAAGGAAGGATCATGTTGATGTTTTAATGATGTTGATATTTTTATGATGATGATGATGTTTCTGATCGAAATATTAGATGTTGCTAATGATGATGATGTTCTCTGATCGAAAGATCAGAAGTTGCTTATGATGATGATGTTCTCTGATTGAAAGATTAGAATATGATGATGATGATGTTTTCTGATTAAAAGATCAGAATGCGATGATGATGATGATGTTTCTGATCGAAAGATCAGAATGTGATGATGATGAGATCTTGATGATGATGATACAGTATTATCAAAGTATGATGATGATGACGTACTGATCGAAAGATCAGAATATCATGATGAGTTGATGTTAGAGTATGATGATGTTCGGTTGATGATGGTTCTGATCGAAAGATCAGAGGCTGATGATAATGATGAGTCTGATTGAAAGATCAGAGTATGATGATGATGTTGTTGCTGATCGAAAGACCAAAGTGCTGAAGAATATGTTGCTGATCTAAAGGTCAAAGTGTTGAAGATGATGTTGCTAATCGAAAGGTCAAAGTGTTGAAGATGATGTTGCTGATTGAAAGGTCAAAGTGCTGAAGATGTTGCTAATCGAAAGGTCAAAGTGCTGAAGATGTTACTGGTGATTGAAGAGTCAAGATGCTACTGATCAAAGCAGTCAAAGTACTGATGATCTTGAAGACTAAAGATTGAAGATGAAGGTGTTGAGCCCTGGAAATTCGTAGGCGACAACAGTAAGGGATTCTCCCCAATCAATGTTCCCAACTAGCCTTTTGACTGTTTGGTATAGGGAATCCACCCAGTTTATGGTCCGGCTACCGTAGGTCAAAGTAACAACAAGGGATTTTACCGGTTGCGGCCCGGTCCACCGGAATTTGTATTTTGACTTAAGTATGAAATGCAAATTGCTAACTAAATGTAGGGTGGTGAAGGATGCAAGGAGCATTCACAAAGTGATGCGTAGGTTCTTACCTCTCATCTCAGGCTCACCATGCATCTGAAACACTCATGCAGAAATGCAATGCCTACCTATCTATCTACCTATCCTATCCCCGGGGAGCCAACTTGTGATTAACATATATTGGTAATGTGGATGTGCATGCGTAATAAAAGCAATTACAAATAGCTGGCATTATCTCTTACACACATGAACAACAAAAAATATTACACAACCAGATAGCTAATTGTTTATGACAAGCATACATTACACATGGTAGAGATTTCATAAAATAAATCAGAAATCATTAAACAAAGACATAGGTCATGAAGTTAGAACGATCTCATGATTCATGGATATAATGCTGAAAAACAAAGTAGTTCGTCTTTTGATTATCCATGTCAAAACATTTGAAATCCCACCGATCTTCTTTCAATAGGAAAACTATAACTTTTATTGCAAAAGGAAGTAGTTCTTCTTACAATAACTTTCCAGTCTTACTGGGGAGAAAAGCCCTTTTCTTCTCTACGTTTCCTATTTTTATACAAAAAGAAAAAATTGGTTGGGCTGCCCAAAGTGACCTTTGGGCTTCCCAACCCTTTTGTCTTCCCAACGTTTCATTTTTTTCCAAAAAACCTTTTACAAACTATTAAATTACAGAAAAATTGACCGGTCCTTTTGAGAGGAGGGTCCCACTTGGTTCTCCAAGAATTTTCTCCACGCTGCTGTCTCAGCAGCGAGTCCTTCAAACGAGTTGGGCTCTAAAAAATGAATGCTTAGCTCGAAATTTTCAGCCTAGTTTCTAATGGCCTCTACCCTGGCTGTGTTCAATCGCACATGTTCTTCTAAGAGCTACACACTGACGGCTGTGTGGCCTATTTCATTTTTTAGGATTTGGTCATCAATAGCTTTGATGCATTGTACTCTGAATTCTTCATCTTGCTGTCCTTTCTGCAACATTTCTACAAATGCATCATGATCAGGGAACTCATATAGCCTCTGCTCAGCTTCTACCTGACATCAGTTGTAGGTAACCAGGGCTCTCCTGAAGAATTCTGTGTAGACTCCCTTGGTCTTCTTGACTGTTTTCTGGAAGTCTTCTGCCGTATTGATGGCGAATTCTATCAGATCGTGGTCCCGTTTAAGGGCTTGTTTATCCTTGGATGGTAGTTCAGCTGGGGCTTCCTAATCGTTCTCCGCCCTGGCTATCCTTGTAGTCAGTACTTCGAGGATGTCTTGAGACCTATCAATAAAATAAGAAGCAGTTTCCAAGATTTATTCCAATCGGCAATCAATCTGGAGGACCTAGCATCTTTCTTCTTCTAGCGCAGTTTGCAGGTGTAGCACTTTAGCTTTCTAGGCCAGGATATGTTCTTTAACCTACTGTAGATCGACCTGCTGTTCCTTTTCTGTCTCCAGCTCAGCAGTCAGAGAATCCAACCTCGCTTGCAGTTCCTTAACGTATGTGGAATTGGACTCATAGATAATATGCTGCTATGCTTCTAGGCCTTCTATCTTTTCCCTCATCTGTTCCTTTTCATTCTTTAAGTCTTGAATTTCCTACTGTGCACTTTCCAGAGCCTCATGTGCTGCTTCCTTGGCCTGTGCTTCTACCTGGATGGCGTATATTTCACTCTTTGTGGCCTCCATTTCTCTCAGCACATGTTCATATTTTCTCTTAAGTCTATTGTCGTCTTCCCTTTCTTTTCTCAGGTTGTCCTTAACCTGAGAGGAGGTCTTCTTGGATGACTCTATTTCAATCATCATTCTATCTATGTTATCCTCTGAAGCATGTATTGCTGCAGTCTCGGCCCTTATAGTAAACCTTGGATCTACATCTGTCCCTACCACCATGACCTTATCTGATATCATTTTGCTAGCCATTCCTTCTGCCTCTACCTTTCTTTTTGTTCTCCTCATTATCCTTTTAGTAGTCCTGTCATAATATACAGTGCTGAAATTAGGGACTTCTTCCCCTTTTTTCTGTATGAAGGGTACTAGCTGAAGCATAGGGGTAGTAGCTATGATGGTAGTGGGAACTTGAGGGATCTGCACCTCAGGATTTTCCTCTCCCTGACTCTGCCCTGATGGTGTTTCGGGAGCTACAACATCAACTTTATCTGCTCAGCCTTCTGCTCTCACAGTTCTTCGTCTAGTTTTCTCTGGGCTTCTTTGGCTGCTTACCTAGCAGCTTCTTCTGTTTCTCTTGCTGCTTTATTGGCTCGCTCAGCTGCTTCTTGGGCAGCTTTCCTCTTTTCTTCTTCTCCCTTTCACATCCATTCTGTAGCCTCATCTTCCAGCCTCTAAGCCTCCTCTCTTATCCTTTTGGCTGCTTCTTCAGTCTTAGCTTGCTCAGCTTTATCTTGTTCAAATCCTTTTCCACCCTTGGTGGGGTTTTTCGGTTTGAATCTCCTGCTGAGTAATGTCATGTTTGGGGCAATCCTGTAAACAGATTCATGTTTATCGAAATGATGGTTGTATTCGAAGAACACCTTGTGCTTCTTGCAGTGCTCAGCCACTCTACCATGAGTGTCATTTCATCTGAAAGTCATCTCTCCAAACTGGAAATTCCCTAGTTCCTCTATAAATTCTGCCACTTGCTTCACATTGGCGAAACTGCAGTTGCCTAGCTTAAATGGTAGAGGTGGATAGGCAGTCTTCTTTTTCTGGAACAAGAAGTTACCAACTCCGTTAATAAACACTTGTCTGACTGCCTCTTTGTGGACTATATAATCCGTTGCATACTGGGAAGCAGATAAGGTGTTTTGATCCACCAAAAATTCTAAGATACATCCTATTTTCTGTCAAGAAATAATCACCATACTCCTCTATTACCTTCATAGCCTCTTCAGACATGCAGTTGCATTCCTTTCAGAAGATAAGCATTTGCAGAGGCATAATAAAATGCTCACAGATTTCTCGGTAATAGCTACGGTACTGATGAGCCCCCAGTAGTTTGTAGGCTGCATACAAGGGCATTCTTGCCCTATCCCAAACACATTTGAGCTCGGGGAAAGGCTGGTGGCATAGTATGCAGTCAATCAGAATGGAACTCGTGTAGAACTTTGATTTTTTTTGGGCTTCTCCTCTTCCCAGGGCTGCAGCTACACAAGAAGAGAGACTACTTGATACTAGGCTGGCCCAGTTGAAGATTGTTCCTTCTGTGGCCACATGAAACATAAGAGGTATCCACTCCAATTTGAAGAGTCTACCATTGGCTCTTCCAAAGATCCAGTTTAGCATCAAGGCTATAAACCTGTAAGGAGCTCTTAAGCTCGCTGTGTCATAGTCCTCAGTTGCTCTGTGTCTATAAATCTTTCCTAGTAAGAGCATTCTTCTCAGGGTTTCCACTAAATCCATCCTGAGGTTCTCTAACCAATCGTTTGACAGGGAGACTTGGGGCTCTAGCAGGTGGTAATCCAATGCCACATATCCAGGGTTAAATGCAGCATAGCCCTGACCTTCAACATTTCCCATTAGCATTGTGTTGTTATTTGTGTGTGGTAGAATCCATCTCATCACATCAGAGCAAGGGAACAGCTCTGGTCTGGTAGCCACCTTCATGATGGTGGATTTTTCAATGTTGGCGTAAATAGGTTCTTCCTCAAGACCTGTGTCTGGGACTTCCCTATGGGAAATCAGTCTATATATCTCACCCCATTTGTACTCAGGCTCAATACCAGAGATACATTGGGTATCCTCATATATATACTCCTTCTGTGGGACAACCTCTATTGCTGTCTGTTCTTCGACCGCAAGGGCCTTCCTTTTCTGCCTCTTGGACATTGTAAATTCTTCCTGCAATGTAAAAACATTATGACATTTAAGCAGTTTAAATTTGTGAACATTGTGCAGCAATATATCCTTTCTCGAGTGTATCATAATTGTGACCAGTCCATAAAATCAAATCATAAGTCTCTCATACTGAACAATCAAACTAGCATGCAGTACTGTGCAATGTGCCATTATCTTATGCATAGTATGGTAATGTTCAATGCAACAAATACATATATTGTTCAACCTTATAATTCCTTGAGACTATGGGTGCACTATCTTATGATCCGATCTATATGAGAAACCCTATCAATCATACTTATGCCAGGATTAAACCTACACTATTATGTGACCTGCCACTTCCTCATGATAGCGATACATTGAAGCAAAAACATTGTAAATTATATGCAGGTGCAGTATTCAATTATCATTCTATTTCCTATCAAACATAGAGAAGGATTAAAAGCGTCAAGCTCATGCCAATCAACACTTTAGCCATAAAACCCAATCAGACACATCACAAAAGAAATGCATGTGACTTGTAGCGGAGAAGTTACATTAATCTGACAGTACATTTCGCCCTCCCCGGGGAGGCGTAACCACTTTTATGCACAGGGTATTCTCATCAAAACACAACCAAAATGATATCCTCAACAAACGCAGCATAATCAGCGACACACCCCCTCTACCCCACTAGGATTTTAGGTGACCAAAAATCAAAAGGGGCGGGAAGGATGGCACAAACAACATAGGCTAGGCTCGACTGCGAAAACTCTTCAAAACTCTATTCCTCCCAGTCAACTATAGGTCCGAACCTCTGCCTCGTCGAGGCTGCGAAAACGCGCCAGCGGAAAGGCTAGAGTCCACAGGTTGGGGATGTACCACGGAAATCAATACACTACCAAACCCCCCATGGCAGTGCCCAAAATCCGACCACTCCTTGTCCATCATGGCTGCACAGCAAGGCTTGGCGCAGACGGCATAACGGCCGTCCGTGCCTAACCCCTTCAACCCTTGTGCGCGCGAGGCAGTGACTAAAGGAGAAAAGAAAACGGCTTAAATAGCCAAAGACGCCCCCTTTACCCAAGGTTATGATAAAACCCACTCGCACAAGCTTAAATCCTAGCTGGACGAGGGAAAATGCCGGGGACCCCAAAATATGGGAGAAAACCAATAACCATTCAAACATGATGGGAAAAGATGGAATAAACCTACCTGGAAATCTGGCGAACGGCTGATCCGATGGTGGTTGGAATACTTCTTCCACCTGGAAGCTGGTACAACGACAGCTATATCCTCTGTCCCTTCGAAGCCCGATAGCTCAACGCTAAGCTCACCATGACAGTGCTCGATAATCAAAACAAACAATACAAAAAACCATACCGTCGCACCGTATAAATATAAAAAACGCCACAAGTGTGAGAGCATTTAAATCGGGCATGAAACGAAAGTTGCGTCGGGTGACTAGAGCTTCAGTCCCTCTGCAACAGTGGATGTTCCACAATACTAACTCACCCGCACAGCTAAAATAGAAATCGTGAACTACAATCGGGCGTCGGCAGGTACCTTGATCGGATGACCAAGAATCTGAACTCCTCCGCAACAGCGGGCCCTCCGACTCGGAGCCCAATCAACTCGACACCTTCCGCAATAGCAGATCCTCAGAGCATGATGTTGCCCGCAACGGAGGAGGAAACGATGGCCAAGCGTTCCGATACGAAGCTGGAACACACATCGGGGTGCAAAAGAAAAACTAAATCCAAAGTGATCCGCAACGGCGGACGCCCGAAAAGGAGATTTGTTCGCAGCATCGGACGAAGAATACTTCAAACCCGTCCAATAAAGAATAAAAAACCACCCGATGAAGAATCACAACTCGCGCGCAACGGTCTGAGAGAAAAGGAAAGCTGAAACCCGAAAAAGGCCCGCAACGGTCGACGCGAAAAAAACAATCAAGATCTGAAAATCACCTGCAACGGCGGGACGGTCAAACGAATTAACTCCCGATACAGGAAGGTTTTAAAAGATATGCAAAATGATGATGAACTCAATTAAAGATGGGATTCTTTTAAGCATTGAAATGATAAAAAATCAATCGATTGACAACAACCCCAAGTGCTGGAAGACGCTTCAGCAAATCATAGACCAAAAATCAATAGGCTGAAATCAAGGAACAAAACAACTAATTCAAAGTAAAGGAGGGCCCCAAAATTTTAGAATTTTGGGAAAATTGTTGCAGCTGCAACAATTGGCGACTATCTGGTGAACCCTAGATATCTGAATTAACTCTCTCTCCTGGCTTAAGACTGTCTGAATAAAAGCGAAATCTTCTAGATGTCTGTATTCCTAAGCAAGCCTACTTATGCATTAAAATTCATAGAAGAAGTCCATTTTTCTCGGGAAAAGCTAACATCCGTAGTGTTTCAAGTCTGAATAACTCTCTTGAGGCCAAATGGATGAGGTTTATTTTTCCTGCCCTATGGTGGTTACAGTTTGGACACCACAGGATTGTGACAGATAGTGAACAGTATTACCCTTTTGTTCCTCATTCCCATGCCCATTTGCACTTTTGTGCCTTTAGAACTTTAGTTTATTTGATACGAGTCCTCCTGCAGGCATTTCTTACTGAATTTTAATTCAAGATCCTCTATCCCATAGTGTCCTTTTGTGTGAATGATATATTTCATACTTCAATTCACGGACGGAGAGGATCTTGTGGCCATTTAGTACTTGATGCTTTGATATTAATGCTTCCTCGAGCTTTGTTCTGATATGTCTTGCTTCTCTTTTAGGAGTAGTGACTCTTAATTGCTTTCAGCCTTTTCTTAATTCATGGCATGGGATCATTTGTATATGATTAACTGTTTCACTCTGCTTCCTTTCTGTGGGTCTTTTGCTGTGACTCCCTTGGGTATTAAAATGTGAAGCGGATGGAGCCCCCAAATAGTATTTCAGACCTTTTCACTTCTGATTTATTTACAGGGATTAAGTGAGACTTCGAATGAATGCACTACCGGTTAGGAATACAATTACTAGAAGAAATTCTATACTTTAAAGCATAGTATTTTGCTCAGGACTTTAGTTGATACAGAACCCTGACATTCCCATTACATCAAAAGTTTGCCTCTTATTCAAAATCAAAAGGAAAACTAACAAAGCTATAAAGAAACAGTAGCAAAGCAAGTAATAAAAGAAGAATCATCAAAGCATTAAAGCAAGAAAACAACATCTAATATTAAGAAAACAAAACAATTTATTTATGTACAAAAGCAGACAAAAAATCTAAAAAACACCTATTCCCCCAAAAATTTTACAACTAAAAGCTACGGAATGAGCTGGGTTTCAGACATGAGTATTTTTAACCATGATCTAACTGCGTTGTTATTGAAATGGAACCCATATCTAAGATCCTGCAATCATTTCTTTCATCCTGAGTGAGTTGAAGGAGCTCAGGCTGGGCATCCATCATAGGACTGGCCTTTCTTGAAGTATGATGTCTCAGCTTACACTCAGTTAGATGGTTTCCCAATATAGACTCAACAAATTCATTTTCTTCTCCTAGCTTAGTGACATTGTGCTTCATATATGGCTCTCTCAAAATCTTAATCATGTTTGGGCTTCCCTTCTGAGGTAACCACAAGTGAGACCAGTCAGAAGCAAAGTACCCATTTAATATTGCTATCCAATCTTGATTCAGGATCATTCCATAACCATCAGGTATGTCTGCTACTATTATGTCAATGTAATGACATGTCCTTTTACTTGCAGATAATCGAATCAGAACGTCCTCCATTTCCCCTACTACTTTGACACTAGTTTTGTCAAGTTGAGTGACATCCCAAATAGTAGGTTTTAGCTTCCCATTAAGCTTTTTGCAGACTGCCAGAGGCATAACATTCATGGATGATCCAGAGTCTACCAAACAATTATGGACCTTATGATTTAAAATTTCAAGAGTCACAAGGAAAGGTGGAGCGCTGGTTTTCTTAGTCTTGATCAACTCAATCTTTTATTCCACAGGTTGGTTTGTTGTGGGCAACTCTTCTTTCAGTTTTCCAGCTTTGCTTTCCTCATCATCTTCCACCGGTTTGGAAAATTCAATGAGTGGCTCTGTTTCCTGTTTGGCATGAATATCTTTAGGTATGTCATCTTTAGCCTTCACATCAACCTGCCCCTTTACTTCCTCTTGCAAATCTGGAACCTTTGATATTATTGCATTGTTCTCAATGGCTAGGTTTTCATTTGTTGTGGTTGTAGAAGTATATTGAGACTTGAGAACGTCTTCTTCTATGTTAAACAGTGATATACCATTCCATGAAAACATATTATCATCGTCTGGTTTTACTATGGTCTGTTTCTCTTTTTCTTCCTCACCACCGTCCCTAGTCAATTCTGGGTCCAACAACTTATTCATCACCAATGTCATTGAATGTAACCATTGAGGACACTTCTTCTCAGAATGATGTTGTTGATGAAATCCTATAGAAATTATCTCCTCCTATTTCTGTTATGTTTATTGATGCCAAATTAGGAGGTGGGACTTGCCATTGGCTGTTATCTTCCCTATTTGGATAGTGTGGCTTATT
>LPNX010506185.1:52154-112992 GCA_001517045.1 Pseudotsuga menziesii
ACTGTACCATTACGAGTGTGACCCTTCTCACTCTGATCCAACAGCGCATCAGTTCCTTCAGAACCACATTCAGTAGCACTGCTGCCATTCCAGTGTATCAGTTTGTCAGCTCAGACATGATCAGCTCAGCAGTATGATCCAGATTTGTGTCCCTTCCGGACCCTCATGATATACATAGTTATTTTTATGTATCTTGATACGAGCATGGGAATGCCCTCCTCGTCCATATATTGAGATTTTTTCCTCATCCAGTATTTGAGGACCATTTATATTGCTATGTTATATTCTGATACGAGCATGGGAATGCCCGCCTCGTCCATATTATCAGATGATCCCTCATCCATTATTGAGGTTATGTACTTTTCAATCCTTGCAGGTGGTTCGAGATCGGTGTCCTGGACTTCAGTTGCTTCCTTCTCTTCTCCACACCCCAACCCAAACCAAATATGACTCATGATGTCCATCGGCCATATGATGAGCTCCTGCCCTCGCACATCAGGGGGCAATCTGTTAACACCCAAAAATGGTTAACTACCTCATCTACCCCACTACATGGCTCATTTGTCCATTTGCCTACCATATTTCCCATAAAACCATCTAACAAGCCTCCAAAAGGCCTAAAATGCCTCTAAAAGGCCATAAAACCATCTAAAAAACCTCCAAAAGGCCAAAAAACCCCTTTTTCCTCCAAAAATGTCCAAAAATTCCTCTAAAATAGCAAAATCCCCGAAAGGGAAGAAAAAATATAAAATAATGAGGAAAAGGAGGAAAAAACCCTAAACAAGCTGCCCTAAACCATATGGTTTCCAAAACCATGCGCCAGCACTCCACCACTAAAAAACTATAAATAAGTGGTGGAGACCCCTCATTTCATCATCCACAATCATAAGCATCCTGCCTATGCCAAAATTATTCTCGAAACCCTAGCTTACCATCAAGCTACTTTCACCATTGAGAATTCTTTTTGGCCCATTTCCACCACCGGAGAAGGAAAACAAGCAGCTTGGAGCTCGAAGCCACCGACATCGGACCAGTGCAACGGACTCCATCAACCTCCTCATTGGAGGTAATATCAATAAAAATCATCATTCATTTCTTTACTGTTTCTGTTTCATGTTATTTACTTTTTACTGCTTTAGCTTCAAGAACGTATTTAGATTAGTCTTTGTTTCAGTTTATCTTTGTTTAATTCATATACATCATTGAACTGCTACTAAGGATTCCAGATTCCTTAGTAGGTGCTCATTCGCACAAGCTAGGGTGAAAACCCTAGCTACAGATAGTGGGGAATCTAAACACATGACAGGATATGAGGAATCATTTGTCAATATGTTTAAGCATGAGTCACCTCAAAAGGTGAAACTTGGGGATGATTATCAATACCCCATAAAAAGGGAGTGGAGAAGCCTCATACAAGCTAGACTCTAGAAAACATTTAAAGATGAAGGATGTGCTAAATTTTCTAGGATTGAAGAACAATATTCTATCCATCTCTACACTAGATGAAAAGGGAATGAGAGTTTCATTTGTCGATGGCCAAGTTATGATGTGTCCTAAAGGAAAGACAATAGATGATGCAACCATGATTGGAGAGGAAGACAAAGTCTTGTACAAGCTAAAGGGATATCCTGAACAAGAATTGGTTCATGATTCAATAGAACTAAGTGAACTATGGCACTAAAGGATTGCACATGTGCACTATAGAGCACTACGGTTGGAAAGCAAAGTAGTCTTTAGACTTCCATAGATTGAGGGAAATCATGAAGTAATTTGCAAAGGATGTGCATAAGGAAAGAATGCAAAGAAAGTATTTCCCAGCAATGAAAGCAAGGCTAAAGGAATAATGGAGATAGTACACTCAGATGTATGTAGACCCATGTCTTCTAGATCATTAAGTGGGTATGTGTACTATGTTTCCTTTATAGATGATTTCTCATGTAAGACTTGGATATATTTCTTGAAAGGGAAAAAATGAAGTATTTAGTAAGTTCAAGGAAAATAAATCCTTGTTCGAGAACAAAACTGAAAGGAAGATCAAAACTATAAGGTCAGATAATGGTAGATAATTCACCTCAAAAGAATTCAAGGAGCTATGCAAAGATTCTGATTAAGAGGGCGTTGAGCACTCCATACAATCCTCAAGAGAATGGGCTTGTAGAACAAAAGAACCAAACCATAATGGAATAAATGAAGGAAATGCTACATGAGCAGGATCTTCCTATGCACATTTGGGCAGAAGAAGAAAGGACAGTTGTGTATGTAGATAATCATACTCCTCATCGAGTACTTGACAAAAAAACTTTGGAAGAATATTTCTGAGGAGAGAAACCTGAAGTCATCTAGCTTAGGATATTTGGGTGCCCGATGTACATACATATCCCAAAGGAGAAGAGGACTAAGATTGACCCTTCTGGGAGGAAGGGTATATTTGTAGGATACAATGATACATCAAAGGCCTACCAAATATACTTCCCAGGATTCAAGAATATCGACATCAACAGAGATGTAACCTTTGATGAATACTTGGCATACTTTAGATATAGGAGGATACCTATTCAAGAGGTCGAGGAAGTTGAGTAAATGAGAGTCCGAGGCATGGAAATTGGAGAAGCAATTCCAGAAGACCATGAAGATCATGACATAGTAGAACTATAAGAGTTGGTAGATACACTTCTCAAGAAGGGATCCAACAAGAGGAAACCAACATTGGAACGGGAGCTCATACAAGAAGTAGAAATTTATGGTGCCCCAGAAGGATTGCATCAAGAAAGGAAAAGACCAAAGAATTACAACTATGTGGCCCTGCCATGTGACATCATTAACAAGGAACCTTCCACCTATGAAGAGGTTGTGTGACATCGATCGTGAATAATGATGTCTGGGAGATAGTTCTGAGACTAGAAAAGAAGTCTGTCATGACTTCAAAGTGGATCTATAAGATCAAGCATGTTGTTGATGGAAACATCGAGAAATGCTAGGAAATATTTGTATCACAAGGATTCTCATAGAAAAAAGGCATAGACTATGAGGATACATTTGCACCCATGGCGAGGTACACTTCCATTAAGTCCATACTTTCATTGGTTGTAGTTATGAAATTAAAGATACACCAGATGGATGTCGAGACAACATTATTGAATTGTGTAGTTGAGGAGGAATTGTATGTCAAACAACCACTGGGATTCGAGTCACATGACATGAAGACTCATGTGTGTAAATTGAAGAAGGCCTTGTATGGATTGAAATAGGCACCGAGGACATGGTACAAAAGGATGGATATCTTCCTGATGGGCCTAGGATTTACAAAGAGTAAAGTGGATTCCAATATTTACACTTCAAGGTTGAAGGAAGAATACTAGTGATGCTCCTTCTATATGTCAATGACCTGTTCCTAATGGGTGAGGATGAACTCATTAAATATGAAAGGAGGATACTTGCCAAAAAGAGTTTGAGATGAAATATCTAGGTATGATGCACTACTTCTTAGGCATGGAGGTGTGGTAGAGTGGAGATGGGATTTTCCTTAGTCAAGGAAAGTATATAGTGAATATTATGAAGAGATTCATAATGCTAGATTGCAAGGTGTGTTAACAAGAAAAATACACCTCCTACAGACAGGAGTTGTTCCTCTAGTCTTAATGGTTCAGATCCAGAAAAAATAGTACACAATAGAATTGGAAGACTTTCCCTAGAATGGGTGAAGATATGGAATAAGAGTATTCGATGTAAAGTGTGGTTATCTCCTACAATGCTAGCTTCTTCACTAATATACGTGCATGAACATGTGAAAAACAACACACAAGATCAAAGAGCACCAGAAAATGTTCCATTATTCTATGCTAGTGACTAAGGAATCTAACAATAAAACATATCATATTAACACAATATACTTTATGGGAAAGGAACCAATTTTGCATTAGATAAGGAAGAAGACGTTACAACCTATGCCTTAGTGTCAATAAGCTCCTTCACAAAGCCAATATCTTGTCCCCGATAGCTCCAAAATTTCTCCTTCTATGCTCACCCTATTGATCTAGGCTAGAATGACAATGCAACAACATAACCTTTCTCTCTCCTCAACCATGGAGAATGAGCCTGCTTTTATAGGATTAAAATGGATAGAGATGGTTGAGAAATTGGTGGGTGAGGTGGATAGGAGATCCCTGAATGATGGACCTTGAGCCCAAATGGCCCTAGTGAGTAGGGATAAGGGAGCCATGAAGCCTTCTTTCGAGAAGCATCCTGAGAACCTCTCTTTATTCACTTTTTACCAAGGGAACCACTTCTTCCTCACTAAGACAGAGTGGTGATAGGGAAGAACCGCAACTTGATCAAAGGGTAAAGGTGGTGACACCACTTACTGTTAATACATTATAGGCAATGTTGAAGAAGTTACTGCTTTTGACTAAAGGATAGAGGCGGTGCTGGATTTTCATATGTAGATTTGATGTCTGGACCAATACTCTCACTTCACAATTTGGGATTAAGGGAAAAAACTAAACTTTGGAATCTCATCACATTTTGATGACAAGATTTAGGTGTAACAAGGTGATAGCCATAGCTATGGAATCAAACTTGAAGCTTTTGTGTGATGCCTCATCAGAGTTAGTTGATGCCACGATGTATTGTCAGATGATTGGATCGTCAATGTATCTAATGAATACAAGACCAACCATACGATTTGAATTGAGCACTCTGATCCAGTTCCTGATGGATCCGAGACATGTTCACCTGATAGTTGAAAAGCATGTATTGAGGTAACTAAAGGGTGAAGTGGATCATGGGCTCAAGTATGATGTATTAACCTACACGGTTATGTTGATTCGAATTGGGTAGGTAGCACCACTGATAGGAAGAGCACTTCGGTTTGCTACTTTAGTTTGAGATCTAGAATGATCTCCTAGTTTATAAAGAATTCATCCTACGTGATGCTGAGTACAACCGAGGAAGAGTATGTTTCCACTTGCTCGTCTACTTGTGAGGAGCTATGGTTGTGAAAGCTACTGTCTGATTTGTTTGATCTCCAATTAGATGTGAATTTTATCTTCTGTGACAATCAGAGTTATGTGAAGTTGTTGTAGAACCCTCAGTTCCATGAAAATTCGAAGAACATAGAGATCGAGTTCCACTATATTAGAGATATAGTGCAGAGAGGATAAATTAAGCTCTCGTACATGGCAACAGATGAGCAGATATCCAATGTGTTGACCAAGCCTCTAGCTAGAGTGAAGTTTAGGTACTTTAGAGAAATACTTGATGTGATCCAAAATGAGAATCCTCGAAAGAGGGAGTGACGATTTCTAGCATAGCTAGAGAGATAGGATGTTTGAGCATAAAATACCGACAAACATCGTATGTTTCTCATGCGTAATCAGTACTGTAGGTTTTCCTTGGATGTAATAATTTTTGGCGAAGCTCACAGGTTTTGCATTGATGTAATCAATCCTAATATGTTTCTATGCTAGAAACTGAAAGAGACTAGAAGATGTAGATGCATGATATCTCACATGTGAAATGAGACAGATTGTCCAAGCATAAAAGAACTTGGTGTTGTAGGTTTCTTGGATGTAATCAGTCATGTAGGTTGTCTGAGTGTAAATATGAGTCCTCTCATGATACACAAGTTACTCAGACATAATTATTCCTGAGAGAGGTTATCCGAATGTAAATATGATCCCTGGCATGGTAGGCAGGTTATTCGAATGTAATAAGTCTAGTGGGTTGTCCGAGTGTAAAATTGACCCATGGTGTGGTACGCATGTTACTCGGATGTAATAAGCCCTGAAGGTTTTCTGAATGAAAAATATCATGGATGCATGTTATTTAGATCTAATAAGTCCTTGAGATTGACTTGGAACATAAAATACCCAGTGTAGCAAATTGTTCGGTCATAATAAGTCCTTACATATATATCTATATATGTGTGTGTTACCATGTTGGAGATGATAAGGTCACAAGGAAATTGAGGTGCACATAGGAAGTTCTCCTATGCTGGTAGAACACAGGTTGACCATGGAGAGACGTAATGCACTTGGTGTTATCTTAGGTGATTCTCTCATAGTGGATGTTACACATTGTCTTGATGACTTGAAACATCCTGACATACTACTATGGTGATAGACCACAGGTGGTCTGCATCTGGGATGTGCTATGTGTGTGTTTTTTTTTGTATAGGACAAAAGAGATGATCTGGATACAATGAGATAAAGGTAGGAGATGTATGTTATTGTCATGGAAATGTAAAGAAGATCTTGGACTATTCTGACATGATGGCTTGCTCATAGATGTGATGAAGACCTAAATGAGGACTAGGCCTACACTGAACACGAAAAAGGGTTGGCTCTGTAGAAACTTTTGATGAAAGATAGTACCATTCGATGATCGATAAGAAGATGATGATGGAAACAACTATGATGATGACTATGTGATGAAGACTAGAACAGATGTGTTGATGACTATGGAAGAGAGAGAATACGTTCCTAGTTAAGAGGGATTGTTGATGTAGTTGTAAATTCAGAAGATAGTTTGTTGTATATTATCATTGTATGTTGTTGTACCCCAATCAGAGACATGTTTACCTCCTTTCGGGATGTCATTATTGTGTATAGACCTTGAGGTACAGCCTCCATTGTAAGTTGGGGCAATAGTCCCCAGTGTAACACCATGTAATGTATTTTTAAAGTCTCTCTAGGAAAAGTTGGCCCTGTTAGGGTAATATTTCGTCCCCAGTCATTAATAGGTAAGTCACTTGAAAGGTATAAATAAGGAAGCACCCTCCCTCATTTATACACACCTCACACTCATTCAAGTTAACATGAGAGAGAGAGAGAGAGTTAAGGATTATAGATAGATAGTTGCTGAAGACTTCTTATTACTAGGTTTGTTCATCTTATGATACAACCTTTGTGATTGTATTATTATAAGGAAGTTTGCAGGTTTTCTCCTTTATGGGTTCCCAAATGAAAATATTTGTGTCTTGTGTATCTATTCTATCTTATGCACATTGTTGTACTTGTTATTCTTTTAGATAAAGATCCTAACTAAGCTAATAAGATCTAGAAAAACTAATAAGCCCTAGATTAGGGTTGACACATATCAAAGAAAGAGAAGGATTGATAGGGTGCCTACAATTGGGAGGAAAATTCTTAGCTTGCATTTGTTTGGAGGGCATTTTCATAAGATAAGTGCCAATTGTGTATGAATGCCATGAATTTTAGTTATATTATGTCATATTTTCATTTATTGTTTTGGAATTGATTACGTGTCTTGGAATTCATGTTAGGAATGATTACATAATTAGAATGCACAATTTTAGTTTAATGATTTGCTATTATATATATGTCACTTCTATTGTTAAAAATCCTTATAGTAATCCATTATAAAATAAATCCATAATTGGAACAAGAGTAGAAATTATTCACATATTCGAGTACCCTGTTGACTGAATAGAGTTATAGTGGATACTAGGTATGTGATAATTAAATTTTGAAAGGAAAATTGTGAAAATTACATGGCATAAAGATGATGTTTATACAGACTGGAAAAGAGATTAATGCCAAGTGATATTTGGTACATAAATATTTATATGGAAAAAACAGAAATGAGATAAACTTTAGAAGAAAAAAGTTTTATTATTATTTATAAATGTAATATAAATAATTGGTATAGTAGGAATCAAACAACATTCATCCAAACAAGGAGAACACAAGGCACATATATAACTAGCACCCAACATAGGTGCCTTAAAACTTATTAGATGATATGTGTTATAGTGTACAATAGAAAGGCTAAGACAAATACTTATAATTTTTTTGATAAACTACAATTACAATATGCAACTCTGGCCTAAAATGACCATCCCAAACCTTAACTACCATCAATTTGTTTTCTATAGGTCATATTCAATTCTTATTTTTCACATAGTAAACCCAAATTCACCTTGCAATGTGTTGAGGCCTAGAAATTCGCAGGCAACAATAGCAAGGGATTCTCCCCAGTCAACGTTCCCAACTAGCCCATGATTGTTTGGTATGGGGAATCCGTCCGGTTTGCAGTTCGGCTACCATAGGTCAAGTAACAAAAATAAAGGGTTTTACCGGTTGCGGCCCGGTCCACCGTATATATTTTTGTATTTTTTAACTTTAAGTATGATATTCAAGTGCCTATCTAACATGTAGATCGATCAAGAATATGAGGAGTGGCCACAATGTGATGCGCAGGTTCTTACCTCTCGTCTTAGACTCTCTCGCATCTAAATCACATGCAACAAAAAACAAGACTAACTAAGCTATCCCTAGGGAGCAAGATTATAAATTAATGAGTAATGTATTACTGCCCATATGTTAAGATAAATCACAGATAGTTGTTCTTAGAATCAAAAGACATAAACATGAATAGAGATATGCACAACAAGATAGCTCATCATTTGTTAAGATAGTCATTACTCATAGTGGAAATTATCATAAAATAAACCAGAGAACATTCATAAAAGAACATAGGTTCAGAAAGTTAGAACGATCTCACAGTTAATGAAACACAGCTGAAAACGAAATAGTTCCCCTTCAACATTGTTCATTTCACCACATTTGAACATTCCACACAGCGCTTTCTCCAACAGAAAAAATTGTAATTATATTATTGCAAAACGAAATAGTTCCTCTTACAACAAGTTTTTCACAAGTCTCACTAGGAAAAATCCCCCTCTCTATCTAATTCTCCTATACTTATACAAAAGGAAAAAACTGTTGGGCTTCCCACAAATGACCCTTGGGATTCCCCAACGCTTCATCTCCCACCATTTTCTCACCTTTAGTGCTTATACAATTTACAATATATAACATTTAAACAAACAAATAAATCACTTAAGTGGAGGGCCCTGCTTGATTTTCCAGGAACTTCTTCCATGCTAAATCTTCTGAGGCAATGTTATCAAACTCAGAAGGTTCAAGAAAATGAATATTGATTTCAAATTTGGAAGCCTAATTTCTTATCACTTCGATCCTGGCTGAGCTCAAGCATAGTTGATATTCTAGAAACTATACACTAACCGCTGAATGAGCTACCTCATTTCTCAAGATCTGCTGAATTCTCTGTTCATCTTCTTGATATATATTCTGCAACATCTCTATAAATAGGTCATGGTCTGGAAATGTGCCCATTGTTTGCTCAGTAGCCACCTGAAAATAGTTGTAAGTGATCAAAAGTCTTCTACATAACTCAGTACAAGCTCCCTTCATTTTCTTTACAACCTTCTTAAATTATTCAGCTGTGTTTATGGAAAACTCTAATAAGTCATAGTCTTGTTTCAAGCCTTGTTGATCCTTTGCTGGTAGGTCTGCAGGGATATCCTCATTGGCCTCTAATCTCGCTATTCTTCCCGTCGGGACTTCTAAAATGTCCTGCGATCTGTCCATGAAATATGAAGAAGTTTCCATAATTTCTTCTAGTCTATTATCTACCCGCAAAACCTTGCACCTCTCCTCTTCTATGGATACTTGTAGCCTATGCATTTTGCTTCTTTGTGCTAAAACATGTTCTTTGAAAGGCTGAATGCTGGCTTGCTGTTCCTTGGCTTCTTCCAAAGCTGTTGCTAATGAAGCAATTTGTTCTTTAAGCTCTGCTACTTGCACCTGAGATTATTTCTCTGACTCCTCCAAAGTATCCCTTTGTAATTCCAGCTCCCCTATCTTACTTTGCAGCTGGTCCTTTTTTGAATGAAGACTTTCACATACCATTTTCAGCCCATCTTTTTCTGTCATTAGCTGCTGACATTCCTGCTGCAACTTTGCTAGGCTTTCCTGAGCAACGTCCACAGACATATTCTCTACTTGGAGGGACTGGACCTCTACCTTTGAAGACTTTATTTCATTTTACATGTCTTCAAAATTTCTTTTCAATTTATTGCTTTCCTCTCTCTCCCTTCATAGTGTATCTTTTAGTTGGGAAGCAGCTTTCCTTGATTGCTAAGGTCAGTCGTTGTCCGACCCACATTATCCTCAGAGGAATGGATCAATGCTTCTCAAGCTCGGATAGTGAATCTTGGGTCCTTATACATTCCATGCACCATGGTTGTATCATTTATCATCTTCCCTGATTGCCCCCCAGTTTCAACTTTCCTCTCGGTCCTCTACACAATTATTTTCTTTTCCTTGTCATAAAAAATGGTATTGAAGTTCAGAAATTCTTCTCCTTTCTTTTGTTCTAAAGGGATCAGTCTTAGGGAAGAAACAGCAACCTGTCCTAAGGTGCTGCGAGCAATTGCATCAGGGTCTTGAGAGTCAGGACTATCCAGATCCTAAACCTGAGTGTCTGTAGGGTCAGAAGTTCTTTTCCCTGTCATGGACCCCGTTAGTTTTAATCTTTCACCCTCCTATTTCCTGAGTTCCTGTTGGAGTAGGGTCCCGCAGCTACAGAATAAGCTGCTATTTTGACGGATAGATAGTTTTGGCGGATATATAAGAGGCAGAGCTACGACACTGTAGCAGGTTTCTAGCTATAGATCAGAGCTGGAAACCATGACGTAGAAGGCAGAGAAGTAAAGGAAGATGACGGTACCTAAGCGGCCGAGAAGAGAGAGCTCACCCACTGCATTGAAGGCAGCAGTGGAAGACAGGAGGGCTCAGCTACCCTCATAAAGGAAAAGGAGCAATGAGGCCGAGGTATTGAAGACGAAGGACATAAAGGGAAGCAGCGCCAATACCCATGGTCAGTGCTGGGAAGCATGGAAGACTGCAGGAAGCTATGGTGAAGGGAAGTAGTGCCAGTACCCATGGTCAGTGCTGGGAAGCATGGAAGACTGCAGGAAGCGGTGGTGAAGGGAAGCGGTGCATAGTACCCATGGTTAGCGTCGGGAAGCATGGAATACTGTAGAGAGCTATGGTGTGACGAATAGCGGCTACCTCAAATTACAGATACGTCGACTATCACTAGTTAGGGTTTGGGTTACTGTTGGGATAGGCCCATAGTGTTGTAATGGCGAGACATTCAGGCCTCCTATAAAGGGATGTATTTTGTATTGTAAAAGGTTGGCCTTTTGAGCATTTTAAGCCATACAGCTAGCTAGTTATCCATTGAGTCTGTTAGCTCACAGTTACTTTGTATTGTAATAGAGTTGAGCTCTGGTTCTATTATTAGTTGTAGTATCTTATTATAACCAGTAGCTGGCTCATAGAACATGTATGTAACGATCCGCGGCGATCGACAGAGAGGGAAGAGGATATTGTAAGAGAGAAAATATAGAGATAGAAAAGAGATCTAAGAGAGAAGATCTCAAGCTGCATATGCGGTGCAGCAAAACTGTGTTTACCTTCCCCTGCGCTATAATAGAAACACAGTTCTGTGGACGTAACTTCCATCCTGGAGGTGAACTACGTTAAAATCGTGTGTTGTGCAATTGATTCATGTGTTGTATTTGTTTGTTGCATCTGTTAGTTATTATATGAGCCTTATTTACAGTTGAATGTATGTATGCGTAGTTTCGTTCATAGCAATATAGAAAGATGAACATAAGTTGAAGTCTTTGGCATGTTGTATGCGGGTTCATTTATGCTTTTCTTGAAATAGTCACTAGTTGCAGTGTTAAACAGTCTGGTATGTTGATTCTTGCAAGTCGACACGAACAATGCTAAGTACGCTGAGCCACGGGGGTAGGATATCGTAAGGAGGAGATACCGCACCGGCAGAGGAGCTGCGGTGCGCGATACCATAGGTTAAGAACTTATCGTTGGAGAGGAAGTTACGTGTCGCTTAGTGCGTGGCGAGGCGATAAGGCTGGGGTCATCGCGAGTCAGTGGAAGTTGCACGACGTGGAAAGGGACCACGAAACAGGAAGAAAGAGATCTCATGGTCAGAAGAGGTGCGAGACGAGGAGATCACGTGACGCAAGCAGGAAGGTCGTGCGACGTGTAGAGAAAGAGGCCTCACGGCTAGCAGAGCTACGAGTCATAAGTAGGCTACCACAGAACCTCGTCCAAGATGCTTGAGTCCTTGGCCAACCCATTAGAATCACTTTGGGTGAGACTTCAGGCTACTTCGCGGTCTGTCGCCGAAAGGGCCAGTGAGCTAGGGGTGTTGTTGGTTAAATACAATAAACCTGGGTCTGCTCACGATAGCCAACAGTTCCTCATCCTTTTTCTTTTTCATTTCTTCTTCTTCCACCCTGGTAGCTTCCTCTACACTCTTAGCTGCTTCTTTTTCAGCTTTCTTCTTTTGTTCTTCCTTGTTTCTAAGCCAACTTTTGGCCTCTTCTGCTAGTCTCTTAGCTTCTTCTTCTCTTCTCCTAGTCTCCTCTTCATCTACTTTTTTCTGTTCATCTTGGCCTTTCCCACCTTTAGTAGTGATCTTATTTTTGAATATTCTTTTTAATGCAATCATGTTTTCTGCATTTCAAAAAATTGATTCATCCCTATCCTAATGTCTTGTATACTCAAAATGCACATTGGCTTCCTTGTAGTGTTCTGCGACTTTATTTTGAGAATCATTCCTATGGAAATTTATTTCTCCAAAATGAAATTTCTCCAGTTCTTCTACAAACTCATCAGCCCTTTTGACTCTTGAAAACTTATATCTCCCCAATCTGAATGGTATGGGAGGACAAGTTGCCTTCTTGTGCTCAAACAAAAAACTCCCTATGCCATCCAAGAAAACCTGCCCAACTACCTCCTTGTGTACCACATAATCAATGGCATATTTGGGAAGTAGTGAAGGTGCTCTAGAGTAGCCATACATTCTGATATACATTATGTCCTCAATTAAGTAGTAATCAACATACTCCTCAATGACTTGCAACACCTCTTCAGACATGTAGTTGCATTCCTTCAAGAAAATCATTGTATATAACAGCATGATGAAGTGTTCACACACTTCTCTGTAATGACTGTAGTACTTATGTGCCCATAATGGCTTGTAGGCTGTGTATACTGGTGTTTTGTCTCTGTCCCAAATACACCTTAGGTTTGGCAATGGCTGGGGGCACAGTATGCAATAAATCAATATGGATCTCATGTAGAACTCCAATTTTTTCTGGGACACCCCTCCCAAGGCTGAATAAATGTAAGTCGAGAGACTGTTTGACACAATGTTCTCCTAGTTGAACACAATCCCTTGAGTGGCTACACAGAAAATGATAGGAACCCACCCCAACTTAAAACTTTTACCATGAGCTCTCCCAAAGATTCTATTCGGCATTAAAGCAATGAACCTATAAGGGTTCTTAAGGTGGTTGTGTCGTATTCCCCCGATGGTCTGGTTCTGAAACTCTTACCAGGTACCAACATTCTTTTCAATGTTTCGACTAGGTCAAGATTAATCTCCTTTAGCCAATCCTAAGTCAAGTAAACCTAGGCTTGTGGTAAGTGGTAGGCTAATGATACATAGCCAAGGATATAAGCAGCATAACCTTGTTTGTTAGTGTTGGCCAAAATCATGGTAGCAATCTCTACCCTGGGAATAATCCATCTAATTACTTCTGAGCATGGGAAAATATCAGGCCTGGTAGCAATTTTCATCAAAGCAGATCTTTCAATATTAGCATATATAGTTTCTTCTTCAAAAACAGTGTCAGGTACTTCATGGTGTGATATCAGTTTGTAAATTCCCCTCCACTTGTATTTAGGTTCCACTCCTGTGGTGCATCTGGTGTCTTCATAAGTATACTCAACCTTTGTGACAACTTCTACCTTAGGTTCCTCTTCCACTACAGGCGCTTTCTTTTTCTTTCTTTTAGACACCTCATTCTCGGAAAAAATTCCCTACCATACACAAAATCTCTTTAGGTCCTGTTGAGCCGTTCAACCAATATTCAAAGAATGAAGACAAAAATACATAAGCATTTACCTCAGTCATGCTAGTCATGATGGAATCTATGTAAAATACAGAACCAGATTTAACTACCAAGAATTCCTGCATAAGATAAGTCTGTGAAAAAAAACTATATCCTTCCCACGACTAAAATTTTTTTTTATCAAGCAATAACATCAATGCTTCGCTAACAATGTATAATTTCCCCCCACAAAGAAAATAGTCTCGAAACTACAAAGTTGGCGCTCTCAATTCCCAAATAAATCGTCGAAACGAGGCACAATCTCAAAAACCATGACCCTAGTCCCAAACACGAGAGCGACCAAATACTGTAAAACCAAAACTTTTGGCACTTCGAAACAAACCAGGGAAAAATGCCTTCCTATTGCAAAATAAAAGGAAACCTTCCCCCTAGATGGCGATACGCAAGCTGGGGAAAACCGGTGCAAACAACATGTTGAGGCATGGAAATTCGCAGGAGACAACAGTAAGGGATTCTTCTCCATCAACGTTCCCAACTAGCCCGTTGACTGTTTGGTATAGGGAATCCGTCCGGTTTACGGTTCGGCTACCGTGGGTGAAAGTAACAAACAAGGGTTTTACCGGTTGCGGCCCGGTCCACTGGAATTTGTATTTTTGACTTAAGGAAATGATATGCAAGTGCCTAACTAAATGCAGGGGGCGATCAAGATGTAGGGAGCGGTCACAAAGTGATGCGTAGGTTCTTACCTCTCATCTTTTGCTCGTGAGCAACCAAACCAGGTACAAAAAGAAATAAACTAACTATCTAAACTATCCCTAGGGAGCAAGATTATCATTTCGAATGAGCAATACATTTTCACATACATTAAAAAGAAACATAGATAGCTAATACTTCTTCTAAAGTACATGAACGCTTACAGATATTTAAATAAACAGATAGCCGATCATTTTATAACAACATTTATTGCTCACGGTGAAAAAATATCCCAGAAACTACTGAAGAACATTTAACCAGAACATAGGTTCAGAACATTAAATACTCTTACAGCAAATGAAAAACAGTTGAAAACGAAATAGTTCCTTTTCAACATTATTCATTGAGTCGCATTGATACATTCCACTTCACGCTCTCTCCGATAGACAAAATTGCAGTTTCCTTTGCAAAACAAAGTAGTTCCTTTTACAAGCAAACATGTACAAAATTTTCCAGGGGAAAAATCCCTTTCTAAGTGCCTCGTCCCTCTATTTAAACTATAATTACAGATCATTTTGTTTTCCAGACGCATGGTCTTTCGGTTTCTCAAACTCTTCACATTCCGATCTTTTGTCATTATGTGATCATGACAACTTGGTAACTGATTCGTTTCTGGGATCACTCCTTTACAGCTCCGGACTTCGTCTTCCATTTGCCTCTTTTCAGTCATAACTCTACCAAATGAGTTGGTCTTTCTTCTCGTCGTGGCAGATTGACCGGTCGCTTGGAAACTGCCTGCATTCAAATTAAGAGCATGATCCAAATGACAAATATCATCAATTAACCAATCCATAAGGAAATGGCCAAGCGAACCACATACGGGCTTGGCAATATTCTATGGTCGCCAGAGGGAAAAACCAGTCCGCAGTTAGAGAGAAGCGAGTTCGGGAGCCTGGGGAAATAGCTAGCTGCAATGTCGGGTGAAGTTTAAGTCGCAGCCAAGCAAAACGTGGGTGGGAGGTGCAATGAGTCGGACGTCGGACGGTTTTAGCTTCGGAAGCCAGAAGACTTCAGCAGCCGCAACAGCAGAGGAGGAGAGATAGAGGGCATGCGGAACAGATGGGAAACTAAGTCAGACATCGAAAGAGACTCAGATCGGACGCTAGCTATCCCTTCCCGACCGCAACGGCGGGCGAATAGAAGCTACGGACAAGCGATTTACAGTTGACATACATCGGGCGTCGGACGGTTTAGGAAATCGGACGAAAGAAAAGTCTAAGAGCCGCAACGGCGGAAGGGTTGAAACTTCGCAGCCCCTGATCCAGCAGTAAAAGAGGCCCGCTTGTAGGGAAACTCAAGTATTTGAGTAGTGCTAAGGATCGGCTGTAACCAAAATCGCTTCTCTTCATAGAGGATGCTCTGAAGAACAACAAATTTTCTTCTCTTCGACCACACATTCATGACTCAAACCCAAAAATGAACAAGGAATACATAAATTATTGACATCACGCTCAAGGAGCTCAAGCCATACAAAAATAATGAGGAGGGGCCCAGAAATTAAAACATTAATTTGGGGGGGAAAACAGTTGCGGCAGCAACAACTGGTGATTACCTAGTGAACCTAGACCTATGGGTGACTTTTCTTTGAGTAGCAGACTGTTTCCTAACCAAAATGCATTAAAATAAATCTTCCAGCTGTCCGGATTTCTCTCATGACCGAAGTGTGTACCTTAATCATTGATGCTAGTCCCATTTGGGGAGAGGGGCAACCAAAACCTTCAAGTCCAGAACACCATGTTGAGGCCAGAGTATGATTTTCATTATTACCTCTGTTTTCAGGTAGCTAACAGTATGGACACCACAGGATTGCAGCATATAGTAAACAGCAGTATTCGTTTGTTCCTCATTCCCATGCCATTTTAACACTTTGTGCCTTTGGACTTTTGTCCTTTCATCTGAGTCCTTTTGTACGCCTTTCTTACTAAATTTTAATTCAGGATCCTCTATCCCATAGTGCCCTTTTGTGTGAGTGGTGTACTTTAAGTCTCAGCTCACTGATGGAGAGGATCTTTTGGCAATTTAGTATTTATGCTTTAGCACTTGCTTTGATTTATGATGCTTTTATAGAAGTTTGAATCTTTGTCTTCCTTTTGGCATTTGTTTCTTGGCATGGGATCATCTATATTTAATACGATGTTCACCTTGCTTCCTCTCATGGGTCCTTTACTATCGCTCCTTAAAACATTTCAAATGTGACATGGATGGAGCCCCGACCTAGTACTCCAAACTCTTTGAATCCGGTTTAATTCACAGGGGTTAAGCTGGACTTCAATGCACACAACATTTTTATTCGAGAAAACTGCTAGGCTGGAAGAATTCATTAAGCAATACACAGGCTGATACTCAACATATTTGCTATTCCCAAAAGACCTTAATATCCTCTAGACAAACGCAAGTTCGTTTCCCTTATTGAAAATCAAAAATTAAAATTAAATCAAATGAAAGCATGACTCAGAAACCACCACAAAGCTTATTTATGTACAAGGCAGAACAAATCAAAGAAAACTAAGAAAAGTAGGGCTTGAGAACCAAACCATTAACTGGCAAGTTCTCCTCCCATCCCTGTAAATCCTGAAGCATGAAAGTAGCAGGGCCAAGTTTTGCTGTGATTTGAAACGGGCCTACCCACAACTCCTGGAATTTGGTATGCTTTCCTTTTTCATCGTGGGGGTGGTCCCACTTAAGGACTAAGTCTCCTACTTCAAAGTCCTTTTTCCCAGCTTTATGTTTGTCAAACCATATTTTGACTATCTCCTGCTATTGTTTGAAACGTTCTCTAGCCTTGGATCTGGCTTCTTCTGCTTTTAGGAGATTATATATTCTTATTTGCAGAACCTCATCCTCCGACCCCCTAGACTCTTGAGCTAGTATGGAAGACGGTAGCAGAACATTGGGAGGAAGGATGGCTTCCTTTCCATAAACAAGGGTATAGGGTGACACTCCTACTATAGACTTGGGGGTAACTCTGTCAGCCCACAGGGCGTTTGGCAAGGCTGAGTCCCAACTTCGCTAGTTTTCTATGAAAATCTTCTTCAGGATTCTAATGAGGTTCTTATTGGAGGATTCAGCTAGGCCATTCCCTTGCGGATAGTAGTTAGCAGAGTAATGTAATTTTATCCCTTTCTCATGAGAAAATGCAGTCAATTTGATGCATGAAAAGTATTTAGCATTATCAAAAACTAACGAAACTGGAACTCCAAACCTGGTCATGATATGATCTTGTAAGAAGCTAATGACTTCATCTTCGTTTATCTTGTGCAATGGGATAGCCTCGACCCAGCGAGTGAAATAATCAGTTGCAGTAAGAATATACTTGTGCAGCAGGGAAGAATTTGGCTTTATTTCTCCAATGACGTCTATTCCCCATTGTTCAAAAGGATATGTGATCATTACCGGATTTAGAGGTGCTGCTTCTCTAGGTTGTCTTCCACCACATCTTTGGCAAGTATTACATTTTCTGACGTGTACATGTGCATCCCTGAAAAGTGTTGGCTAGTAGTAATCGGCTCTGAGAACCTTTTGGGCTGTAGTGTCCCCTGAATAATGTTCCCCAGCCGGGCCGTCGTGCAATTCAGACATTAATTTCTCAGCATATTCTCTCTCCAAGCATCTTAGGAGGACTCCATCATAGTTTTTTCTGAACAATACGCCTTCTATGATTTGATAGGAAGCTAATTTCAGACACAGAGATCTTCTTTGTTTGGAGCTCCAATGTTCCAGTAACACCCCTGACTACAAGTAATGCATAGGGTCTCTATACCAAGACTCAGGAGCGGTGAATAAAGGGCAAACATCCGTTACATGCAACTCAGCTTCATCTTCCCATGCTTGTTCCTCATCGTTTGTCTTCCCAGTCATCAGTTTGCATAACCCTTGACCTTTTACTATAGTAGCTGGCTTGAATTCAAGATCGTATTCTTGAAGGGCTATTACCCAGTTGCTCCTTCTTTCCCCTAATTCCTTTTGAATGAGAAGGGATCTTACAGCTGGGTAAGGGACTATTACCTTGGTTCGATTTTTTAGTATATAAGGCTTGAATTGCTTGACTGCCTTAAATACTACATATGCCTGCTTATCAATGGCTGGGTAGTTTAATTCAGCCCCTTGTATCCCAGTGCTCATAAAAGAAATTGGGAATTCATCACCCCCATCTTCCTTTTGCATAAGTACGGATTCCAATGAATCATCGGACGCAAATGTATATATAATAAAGTCCCTATCAAAATTTGGACTTTTCAGAGAGGGCGCATGTGTGACAGCAGTCTTGATTTTACTGAAAGCCTTCTTTTCTATTTCAGTCCACTTAAACTGTGCATTTTGCTTGACCATATGCTGTAATGTTTTAACAGTTTGGGAAAAATTGGGCACAAACCTACGCACGAAATTGATTGTTCCCATGAAGGATTGCATTCCCTTTTTATTATGGGGCATGGGGACTTGTTCAATGGCCTTGATTCTTTCCGGTTCTATAGATATACCTTTCTTTGAAACTATATGCCCTAGTAACTTTCCTTCTGTAACCGCGAATACACACTTCTTGGGATTGAGGGAGATGCCATACTTCCGACAACGCTCGAAAATTTGCTTTAGGTGGAATGTGTGCTCCCCTCTTTTCTTTGAAAATATTGTTATGTCATCAAGGTAGACCACCACACTTCGCCCAATCAGTCCGTGGAAAGCTATGTCCATAGCTCTCTGAAATGTCACGCCAGCATTAATTAGGCCAAAAGGCATTCTTCTATATGCGAAAGTTCTCCATTTAGTTCTGAATGTTTTCTTCAATCTATATTCCTTAGCTACTAACACTTGGTTATAGCCCGAGAATCCTTCTAACAATGAAAACAATTCAGAACTAGAAACCATCTGTAGCAGTTGCTCCATGGCAGGCACCGGATAGTTGTCTTTGTCTGATGTGCGGTTTAAGTTTCTGAAGTCGACGCACAGTCTGATTTCGCCCGACTTTTTTCTGACCGGCACCAAATTTGACACCCATTCTGAATGCCAGAATTTAAAAATAATCCTAGCATCTAACAATTTCTTCACTTCGCTCTGAATTAGTGGTTCCAACTTTGGGTGCATCTTCCTCAGCGGTTGCTGATATGGCTTGACGCCTTCTTTAATAGGAATGATATGTTTGATGATATTAGCGTCATAGGTTTTTAAATCTTCATACGTCCATCCAAAAACATCTTTGTACTACTTAAACAAACTGAGGAACTTGTCTCTTTCTGCTGGTGAACAGCACTTGCCGAGGTTCACGAACTTAGGCTCCGTTTCAGTCCCTAAATTTATTAGCTTGAACTATAGATTTGAGTTGTGCATCTTCACATTAGCGGGTCTTCTAAATTTCTCGTTCAAGTCAAACATCTTCTCTAACGTCCTGACCCCTTTGGGAATGAAATTGTCATATTTCATTTCAGCTTGATGTTCCTCATCGTCGATAATGGCTCCTTTAAAGGCCTCGTCATTTGTCAAGCATTCGATTATTTGCTGATCATCGTCAAACACTCGTAAGTTGGTGATCATGTCAGGAACTGATGGCCTGACAAGTAATTCAATAGAGAATTTGTTATTAGTGGGAACCAATCTGGCGGCTGATGTAGCTAGAAGATCAGCGGATGCATTTTTTATTCTTGGGATTGAAATAATGTTAAACGCATAAAAACATTTAAGCAATTCCCATACCTCGTTTTGGTAAGCTTTCAAATGAGGGGAAACACAGTGTATTTGATTTCTTATTTGCTTTACAACTATTTCTGAGTCCCCAAAAACTTTTAAATTACTAACTTGTAGCTCAATTGCTTTCTTGAGTCCCTGCAGCAGTGCTTCATACTCAGCTGTATTGTTAGTACACTCAAACTCTAGTCTACAGGACAGGAAGTGTTTATTTTTTTGTGGATCAATAAGGACGCAGATGGACCCTGGCCCCTCTAATGTTTTCGATCCATCAAAAAATAAAGTCCAAAAAACATTATCTACTGAAAAACAATCTACTCCTACTGCTAAATCAACTATTTTGCAGTCAATATCATCATCCTGAGAAAAATGAAGAAGATCAGGCTAGGTGTCAGATGTGTCACTGGCCTCTTCCGTTTGATAATTCCTCGGTTCCAGCTCGAGAAAGTAGTTTCCCAATACAGATTCGACTGGTGCATTCTTCCCATCCAATTGAGTGACATTGTACTTCATGTGAGGTTCTCTCAAAACCTTGATCTGATTAGGACTCCCTTTGTGCGGAAACCAAAGATGTGACCAATCTATGGCAAAATACCCATTTAATTTGGCTGACCAATCTCTACTCAAGACCAAGCCGTAAGCATCTGGTATGTCAGCCACTACAATGTTAATAACTTGGCACACTCTGTCATCGGACGCCAAGCGGATTAGAACGTCTTCCATCTCGCCAACTACCTTGACGTCTGTCCTATCCAACTGCACCACCCTCCACGTGGTTGGCTTAGGCTTCTCATTTATTTCCTTACATACTGATATGGGCATGACATTAATTGATGCCCCTGAGTCCGCTAGACAATTGTGAACATTATGATTAAAAATTTCAAACGTCAAGAGGAAATGTGGATGTTTGGTTTTAGACTTACATCCAATGCTAGCTTCCCCAATTTCTTCTTCCTCCTGAGGTTGATTGTCAGTGGGCAACTCTTCTTCTAATGTTTCCAGTGCTTTCAACAACCTTTCTTTCTGTTGAGGTACTTTGCACATTTCAAACAGTGGGACATTTGCCTTTATCTTCTTTAGATCTTTGATAATGTCATATTCGATTCGTTGTCTAGTGGACTAAGATTTATCAGCACTCACATTCTCTTCATTTGGCTTAGGTAGCGTTCTATTTTGCCTCCGATCCTGGCTGGTAATGGTAAATTCTGGAATCTGATCAGCCAATGATTTGTCTTGAAATTTCTTTTTTATATTTCTTTGCAGCCTTCGAATCTTTGGGACCAGAATACTGTCATCACTAACCGCCCCTTTGCTCCTAGTTGTCACGTTAGCCTCCCTGATATATTTGCGTCCCTGGGTATTTTCCTCCTCTTCATCGAGTAAGGAGATAGAATTCCATAATGTCATGGTCTCGTCCTCCTGCCCTTTTGTAGAAGTGGAAGCAGCATTTTCGTTCTTTTCATCTTCATCTTCCTCCGTTAATCTTGAATCCAACATCCGATTCATGACCAATGTCATTGAATTTATCCATTGCAGACAGTTCTTTTCGGAATGAGGCTGTTGATGAAAAGTACAAAAATTTTCCATCCCTATCTCTGTCAGATTCATGGATGCAGTTTTTTGAGGAGGAGGTTGGGTCTGATTGCCATCCTCCATTTTCTTATAATATATCCTGAAGAACGTTTGTGCTTCTTTTTCCTTTTCTAAGTCTATGATCTTATTGGATAGCTTTTGCATCATTTTAGCCATGCTTTCATAGTCTGGTGTCTTTTCTTCTTTAGGCTTGGTGAACAATAAGGGTTTTCTTCCCGCACCTTTCTCTCCTGATTGTTCCGGATAGTCCTCCACACTTTCTCTTTCTGCTTCCACCACTTCTGCCTCTTCATAGGTCTCTGTTAAGGTAGGCTTGGCCCTACCTTTTGCAAACATGGCTAAATCAGGACCCAAAGCAGAAGTATAGTATTCGATCAGTACTTTGTCTGAAGGCTTATCTGTTTCAGAGAAATTTTTAAGATATGCTACAAACCTTTGTGTGAAACTGTGCACTTTTTCACTTTTCTCTTTCTTTAATGCACACAGCCCTTTCATGAGGGAAACGTGAGTCTTTTGGAATATGTACTTACTCCTGAACATCCTCTCGAAGGTATCCCAGTCTGGGATAGAGTTAGCGGGCAATCCAAAATACCACGAGGCCGCAGTTCCTTTGAGGGTGTGAGGGAATAGTATACACACTACATCTTCATGTTCCCCAGCCCTCAGACCTTCTATTGCCAAGTAGAAACTCTGTAGGTGGTCATCCACTAGGATTTTCTCATTTGGATCAAATTTGGGCAGTAGATTCTTAAATGCTTGAGGTAGGTCATGCAAAGGTGGGGTCAGATTTAGAGGTGATCTAGCTTTCCAAGCTGGCGGTGGATTTGGTGGATTAGGGGGATTCGGTGGATTTGCGTTAACGCCAACCATGAGCTGAGGCAGAGAGTGAGGGGGTGAACCAACAAGAGAGTGAGGATTTCAACCAACCAGGGTATGTACAGGAGAACTGTAAGGAGTTTCTGGGCCTACTTGATTCAAAGGCAATTCAACCTCCTGTATGGCAGTTTCCACAAGTTCTTCCCAGTCTCCAACCAACACTGAATCTTCAATTAGAGGACGGTATTTCTTCTTGTACTCTCTTCTAGGCAATTCATGGATAATAGGAAACCCTCCAATATTCTTTACATAAGCACGGGTATGTCTCCTCAGATAGTTTACAATCTCGTTGCGAACATGAAATAAATGTTCTCTGTTGTCTTCTTCAAGAATTGGATTATGTGGTCCACTACTTTCAGAACTGTAACCAATGGAATAATCTCGGGAAAATGGGTTTCCCCGGCCAGCCATGCACTGGCGGCCCTCCTTCTAGCGCCAAAACTATTGAGGCCTCGAAATCCGCAGGCGACAACAGTAAGGGATTCTCCTCAATCAATGTTCCCAACTAGCTCGTTAACTGTTTGGTATAGGGAATCCATCCGGTTTACGGTCCAGCTACCGTGGGTCAAAGTAACAAACAAGGGTTTTACCGGTTGCGGCCCGGTCCACCGGAATTTGTATTTTTGACTTAAGGAAATGATATGCAAGTGCCTAACTAAATGCAGGGGGTGATCAAGATGTAGGGAGCAGTCACAAAGTGATGCTCAGGTTCTTACCTCTCGTCTTTTGCTCATGAGCAACCAAACCAGATACAAAAAGAAATAAAATAACTATATAAACTATCCCTAGGGAGCAAGATTATCATTTTGAATAAGCAATACATTTTCACATAAATTAAAAAGAAACAAAAATAGATAATACTTCTTCTAAAGTACATGAACGCTTACAGATATTTAAATAACCAGATAGCCGATCATTTTATAACAACATTTATTGCTCATGGTGAAAAAATATCCCAGAAAATACTGAAGAACATTTAACCAGAACATAGGTTCAGAACATTAAATACTCTTACAGCAAATGAAAAACAGCTGAAAATGAAATAGTTCCTTTTCAACATTATTCATTGAGTTGCATTGATACATTCCACTTCACGCTCTCTCCGATAGACAAAATTGCAGTTTCCTTTGCAAAACAAAGTAGTTCCTTTCACAAGCAAACATGTACAAAATTTTCCAGGGGAAAAAGCCCTTTCTAAGTGCCTCGTCCCTCTATTTAAACTATAATTACAGATCGTTTTGTTTTCCAGACGCATGGTCTTTCGGTTTCTCAAACTCTTCACATTCCGATCTTTTGTCATTATGTGATCATGACAACTTGGTAACTAATCCGTTTCTGGGATCACGCCTTTACAGCTCCGGACTTCGTCTTCCATTTGCCTCTTTTCAGTCATAACTCTACCAAATGAGTTGGTCTTTCTTCTCATCGTGGAAGATTGACCGGTCGCCTGGAAACTTCCTGCATTCAAATTAAGAGCATGATTGAAACGACAAATATCATCAATTAACCAATCCACAAGGAAATGGCCGAGCGAACCACATACGGGCCTGGCAATATTCTATGGTCACCGGAGGGAAAAACCAGTCGGAAGTTAGAGAGAAGCGAGTTCGGGAACCTGGGGAAATAGCCAGCCACAATGTCGGGTGAAGTTTAAGTCGCAGCCAAGCGAAATGTGGGTGGGAGGTGCAATGAGTCGGACGTCGGACGGTTTTAGCTTCGGAAGCTAGAAGACTTTAGCAGCCGCAATGGAAGAGGAGGAGAGCTAGAGGGCACATGGAACGGATGGGAAACTAAGTCGGACGTCGGAAGAGACTCAGATCGGACACTGGCTATCTCTTCCCGGCCGCAACAGCGGGCGAATAGAAGCTACAGACAAGTGATTTACAGTTGACATACATCAGGTGTCGGACGGTTTAGGAAATCGGACAAAAGAAAAGTCTAGGAGCCGCAATGGCGGAAGGGTTGAAACTTCACAGCCCCCGATCCAGTAGTAAAAGAGGCCCACTTGTAGGGAAACTCAAGTATTTGAGAAGTGCCAAGGATCGGCTATAACCAAAATCGCTTCTTTTCACAGAGGATGCTCTGAAGAACAGCAAATTTTCTTCTCTTTGACCACACATTCACGACTAAAAACCAAAAACGAAAAAGGCATACATAAATTACTGACATCACGCTCAAGGAGCTCAAGCCATACAAAAATAATGAGGAGGGGCCCAGAAATTAAAACATTAATTTGGGGGGGGGAAACAGTTGCGGCAGCAACACAACGTAATGCTTGTCTTCACCAGTTTCCCAAACAGTTGCGTAAGGTTCAAAAATTCATAACGGCCCTGCAACAATCACCAGGAAAACAAACCACTCCCCCCCCCCTCCACCTTCAGACGGACATACTGTTGAAATGAACTGGATATACACTAAAATAAAAATGTAAACCTAGGTTCCCATTAACCACGGAGGTGGAAACTAACCAAGGATGACAACCCTAGTTCAAAACTAAAATTAAGGGGTAGAATCGAGAAGATCAGCCTACCTGGCAAGGAGCTGTGTAGCTGACAAGAAGAATCTGAAAAATTCCAGGGCAACGCCACCTACGAATGAGCTATTGATAGCAAGTACAATGCCTTGCTCGAAATGACAATGATAGCATAGGCACGGGTTCGCAGGTAAAATAATAGAAAAAACACCCCAAATCCCCAATATATACACACCGGTAAAAACAAACATTCAGTGGGAAAAACCTTGGAACATTAGTTGGTTGGAACACCGCAACGGTGGAAGTTGTAAAGACACCGAGTTTCGTAGACCAGTCAAAATCGGAGGGAAAACAAAAAATGACTTAAGTGAAACTTTGACAAAGAGGAAAACATAACTCAAACTAAAGCGGAAGAATAGTTCCTCATAGAGCCACAACAGCGGAGCAAAATAGACTAAGGCCCTATGAATGAAAACTGATAGGAATCGAAAAAGATCGAAACATCCATCATGGTGCTCGCAACATGTCATCTGCAACAGCGAAAACTGTAGAGACAAAGAGTTCTGACGGTCTTCCAATAAGGACGCTGATAATAAAATAAAAGAAAGTGCATCGGAGGAAAGTACATTTTGGATCGGATCGTCATTCGACTACATCTCCGCAATGGTAGATGCATAGTTAACTGTAGTTTCGATTCATAGCCTCAACAACTTCTGACAGTGGGGTAATAAATCAATGTAAGTTTTAAAACAGAATCGGCATAAATATATTATTTTAACAATCATCAGTAAAATCAAGCAATCCCAAACAAGTTAAGCAAGACAATAGTAAAAGGAGGGTCCCGAATTTTTTGGAAATTTAGGAAATTGTTGCAGCTGCAACAATTGGCGACTACCTGGTGAACCCTAGATTTCTGAATCAACTCCTCCCTTAGTAATAGACTGTTTAGTCATTAGACTCATAGATTGAATTCTTCTGGATGCTTGTATTCCTATAATGACAAACACATGCATTTAAATAATTGATGACAGTCCATTTTTTGGAAATGGAAACACCAAAATCTCAAAGTCAGGATAACTCTTTTGAGGCATAGTAGATGATTTTTATTTTACCTCTATCTTTGGGTAGTTTCCATCTTGGACACCACAGGATTGTAACATATGTTAAATAGAAATATTCATTTGTTCTTCATTCCCATGCCATTTTACACCCTTTTGTTCTTTTGAGTGCTCCATGTGCCTTTCTTTCTGAATTTTATTCAAGCTCTTCTATCCATAGTGTCATTTTGTGTGAGATATGTATTTACTTTTCAGCTCAGTGACGGAGAAGAACTTTTGGAAATTTTGTATTCATGTGTTTCAATACTTTGCTTTGATATGTATTGCTTCTTTTAGGATTTTTGACTCTTAACAGCCTTTAGGATTTTAAATCTTGGCATGGGATCATTTATATATAATAAACTATTTACCTTGCTTCCTTTCTGCGGGTCTTTTTCTATCACCCCCTAGGACATTTTAGATGTGAAATGGATGGATCCTCGAAATAGTATTCCAGACCTTTTGATTCTAATTTATTTTCAGGGATTAAGTAGGACTTTAATGAGTTCATAGCCATTTAGGAAAACTACTTACTAGAAGAAATTCTATCAGTTCAAACAAGAATGCACAGTCTTATCCCAAAGATTTTAGTTAATCGAGAACCCTAATGATTTCCCACAACTAAAAGTTTTCCTCTTTTATTCAAAACCAAACCAAAAGTAACTAAAAACAATAGCAGCAAATCAAAGTAAAAAAAAAAACTACATCAAATTATTTATGTACAAGGCTATCAAGAGAAAAAAACCAAGAAAAATAAAAATTTGAGAACTAAACTACCTGATCAGTTCTCTGCCCACCCCTATAGATCCAATAATTTGTAGGTTAATGGGCTAGGCTCAACTGTAGATGTGAAATACCTAACCATTATCTAATTTTGCTATTTTTGAAACAAACACTATATCTATCAATTTACAGTCAATCTCATCAGCCCATGAACATTGAAGGAGATTGGCCTGAGTGTCTATTATGTTGCTGGCTTCTTCTGATGCAAGATGTCTTAGTTAAAGATCAATTAGATAATTCCCCAGTACAGAATTTGCTGATTTATTTTCTTCTTCCAACTTAGTGATAGTGTGTTTCATGTAAGGTTCCCTTAAAATTTTGATCTGATTTGGGACTCCTTTATGAGGCAACAATAAATGTAACCAATCTAAAGAAAAATACCCCTTTAACCTCACAGACCAGTCTCGGTTCAAAATAAGTCCATATCTATTAGCACTCAGAATGTACCCAGGTTGTGAAAGGTAAATCCCAAGGTAACAACAAAAACAACCTCAGAAAGAAACTGGCTTTTCTTTCCAGAGAGGGATCTCTCAAATATAGATTTAACAAGGCCAGATATAAATCAAAACTCAAAAATTATATAGATGGTTGAAATGATACACATAATCATTGGGAAATGGAGTCACATATACATAAAGATATCACAAACGCATATGCGTGAGATTTCATCAAAGGCAAGATAACCACTCAATCACAGTCGTTCATTTAGTTCAGGTGGAACAGAAGAGATAATGAATAGTCCATCAATACAGAGCATCAGAAGATGAGTTCTATATTAAATTTAGTAGAAACATTTATAGAATATCTGAAACAATGATCAGAGCATAACCAATATGAATTCCAACCATTCAACACTATGTTTCAGATACGAACAAAACAAAATGGACTGTAACACTGAACAAAACAATCACAAAGGAGGAGAAATACAGACTGTAATGTAAACAACACAAGAATCTGTGATAACCCACAAACATTGATCTTTTTTATTCAAAAATATATGTCTTAAAAAAAAAAACATTCATCAACAAGATGGGTTCCAACCCCCACTACATAAAGTAAATGCAATTATATACATAAAATGATTTCTTCTTCCAAGAAGATTTATAACTAAATAATTTGCTTAATCAAAGTCTTGTAACTATATTCCTAACTACTAGGAATAAACTACTTGCTTCAATCCTAACAGATCATTTAATTAAAATCAACTCAGTAACAAGGCCCGACCAAGCAGCCCCATAGCGCACAACACCTATTTTCAAGAATGAAGAATATACTTTGTTTTTCCAAATCTTTCCACGGCTCTCCATTGCTCTGTTCTTGGGATATCATACTCAATAATTTCCCAAATGGACACCTCCAGCTCCATGTAGGATTCATAAGACACAGTAGGCAACCCTCCCCTGATGATCAAAAATTTCTGCAATATCTCAAAATATTATGTCATCTTATCTACGATGACCTTTCCCGTCAGCCCCTTTACCAAATCATCAAATTTAGAGTGATCCATATGGATTTGCACCAGTAGGCTGCGATAATGTTCTTGAGAAAATAGTCGTCCCTCCTCGTCCCAAAAGGAAGGAAGGCCATCTTCAAATACTTCTTTGAAAGCATGCCTGAAACCATTAATATGTAAGGTTATCTCATCAGCCTTATCTTGTACTGTCTTCATAAGATGATGTTTATGAATAAACCTTTTTTACCACGGTACCATTGCCACTCTATCTTTGACTCCTATATCTTGTAATTTTTGATATGTTAATGAATTTAAGAAATTCAATGCATTTTGAGTTGTGACAAGGGGTTTCCTCTCCATGGTTTCATTTACTAACTTCAGTCTTTGATACGCTAAATTGACCAATGTACTTTGATCATCAATGAAGTTCAAATAATGCCTAAACTTAGTAATTTCTACAGACAACGTATCCCAGATTATATGTTTCGCTCCCTAGAGAGGACCCTTTCCTGTGTTCCTTTCTTTCAATTCATTAAGTTTCTTTTGTAACTGGCTTTTATCTTGTAATATCTTATTCTTGCTTTCAGTCACTTTGGTTAGCTCAGATTTGATTTTTTCATTTTCCTCTTTTAACTCTTTTATCTCTTCATCTTTCAAGCTGACTTGGGACATGGGCACTAGTAATTCATCAGCAGAAAAATCATTTAAAGGTTTTTCAATATTCACAATAGTCAAGTCTTCATCAGTGGGAGTCTGGCTCATTAGTTCCTCCATGATTTCTTTTTCATCATTTTTGTCTTTTTTCTGCTGTGAAATTTGTGCTATTAACTCATTCCGCTCCATTTCCCATTTGTCTCTTTCTTCTTGCAATTTCACGGTCTTACCTTTATACTCCATCATATCCTAATGAATCCCGTCCTTCTCCTCCTGTAATGCTAATAGTTCTGATGACTGAACATGTTCTGTATTCAGGATTTTCAACCTCTTCTTTAGTACCTGGAGGGTGTTGTCTTTTTCTTCTAGAAGTCTTATGATGGCCTGGGTGCTACCTATTTCATCTCCTGAGCTTACGATATCTGCTTACATCTTTTTTATTTGAATGGAATTATCCTTATTCTCAACCTTCTCATGTTTTAATTGGACTTCCAATTTGTCAACCAAAACTTGTAACTTGTTAATTTTTACCATAGCATGCAATAAATCTGAATAAATAATATCTCCCGTTTGTTTATGTAACTGTATCTTATCTGGTACACTAATTTTGTCTAATCTCACTTCCATTTCTAACATGTTCTTATCACTTACCATGGCAAATTTTAAAGTATTCTTTTCTATGTCCCGAGTAGAAACCAAGGAAGTCTTTGGATTATTCAGACTTCTCACCCGTGGGAGTAGATTCCTTGTTTCTTCTATGGATTGTCTTTGCTTTTCCATATAACTAGTCATGAACTCTTCTTTAGAATTAAAAACTTTGCATGATTCTGTATTATCTACACTTTCAAAATAAACTTGACTCACCTATACAGATTTCTTAGGAACCAAAGAAACTCTTTATAATTCACCCGAAATTACTTCGCTTAGAATTTTATCATCTTGAGACAATTTGTATTTCTTATGTGATATGTACTCATCTATTTTCATACTTTCAATTTCAGAAAGACTTCTTTTAATCAAAATATTTGAACTATCTAGCATTTGAGATATTGCAACTGATCTACTGCTTGTATTTTCATAGGATCCTGGAATTTCCACAAAGTAAAACAAATTGGCTATTTCATTCAGACCTTCAACAACTTGATGGTCAAATGGCTTATTTTTATTTGCTTGTTTTCTTAGAGAAATTATATGGTAAGGATCATAATTGACCCTTTGTTCCCTTTGGAAATCCATGCTTTCCAATAATTTCTCTACAACCACCAGAGCACCCTTTTTTTTTTAAATAAAGGAACCAACTTTAAGAGGGAACTTGATATTGGAAGATTTCTTGAGAGCCCCGAAATGTTCTTCTTCTACATGCAATCTCTGTCTCATGTATTCCAATGCAAAAATACTAGGAGTAAGGAAAGAAGGCAGCCTATAAGTCTCTCCAGTGAAACCATATACCCTCAAAACTATAAAGTCTTTGTACATGAACCAATCTCCAATCCGATCCTCAGGTGAGGATTGCATCATATTCTTCATTTCTTCCAACACTCTAGGTAATACTTCGTCAAACAGAATCTTATATATTTATGATATGATAGAATTTTCAAATTCAAACATATTGATTTGCTTGGGCAAATCTGAAGAGAATATAGTACTCAAGAACTGCAATTCAGTTACATTCGAACATAGTAACATGTTCAACAGATACGACTGAAAATTGAAAAACCTGACTTTTGAAAACTCTACCAATTGGAGATGTATAGCTTCTGCTAGATATTCGTCTAAAACTAAAAATAAGAACTGACTGAGACTCAGAACTAATTGAACTCATTTTTAATAAGAAGTCCAAGATGACTTCATTGACATGACAGTCATCATCTATACCCAAGACCTGACAGACTAAAGACACAACCAATTAAACTTCTTCCTTGAAGATGTGAACATGATATGGCAAAAAGAGACCTTCCAATGACTGACCTTCGTTAAGAATTCTAGACAAGAATTTACATCGAACTTTAGTTTCACAATTTCTATACACTTCGGCTAAAACAGACTTATTTACAGACTCGCGACTATCGGGGTAATTGTTGGGCAAATTCAGGATTTCACAGATAGCCTTTGCATCAATTTTACACAGTATCCTAGACGTAGAATGACTTAAAATAACTCTCTCAGAAGACGAATAATTAACTGCACACCACTCGGAAAACTCAGGAAAATGTAGTGTCTGCTCAATGGAAAAATGATACAGAAATGATTTACAAGCATTTAAAATGTCATTTCCCTACGAATTGTATCGCCATAATATTTCTTTGATAACAGATACACTTCCCACAGACAAGAATGGATCATATACTCCTCTATCTCTATCAACCGGGCATTCTTCTCTTTCATCCAGAATTCAGCTAAACCCTTGTAAACCTTTCCCTTTATCCATAATATAGAAAAACAACGGTAATTCTGCGGATGAAGTTCGAGTATTCGAGACTTACCTGCTACCGTAACCGCATATACTTGAGGTTGATTGTTAAAGGGTGGCGAGTAGTCCTTTTCATTCGTCCAGCATAATAAAAAATAATTCCTCAAACAAGTCAACTCCACTTTATAGAAGAGTCCATTCTAGAGACTCCCTTTAGTGGTTTCCCTCAAACCATTTCCCTCCGCAGAATGCATCACAAACTGCCATGTGTACTATGGTTTCAATTCCACTACCGCTCTTCTTCTCCAACTATCGTGCAACTCCATCCTCCGGATCCGATGATGGCCGTCGATGCATTTTCACTTTATTTTCCAGCCGTTGGATAAGCCTCCATGTACCCATTCTGCTTAGCTCTTTTGTTTTAATGAATGTGCAAGTTTACAGAGTAGACTTCATATTGATCGTAGATTTTGACAACTTAGCTTTATGACCGCTGATCTCTACATCTTGATTAACTATCTCCATATGTCCTTATCTTCCGTGCATCTTCATAGAGGGGATATGTTACAAGCCATCGATCTTCACTCCCTCGTTCTACACCATTGGATCATGTGATAATTTCTTTGTTTATGCGCCCTTTATCATACACTTACATGATTATATTTAAGCAAAGTTTCAAACAACCATTATGTCTCTTTTCCATGCTCTCTTTGACCCTCTGCTAGTTAGAGGTTGTTAACAACTAGCTCCATCTGGGGATGATATCCTCCCTGCGAGGTATCAAAGAACTCGTAGACTAGGTGCCTGTCTTTAATCTTTCATAATAACTTCTAGAAAAATTGTCTTTTTGTTGATATATTTTTAATAAAAAATAAATGGCATGCCTCCTAAATCTTAGGGCCTTCACCGCGGGATTCAAAAACATTCGGCCTACCATCTGCATTGATTTGTAAAGGGAAATAAATATTTACAGGCTATAATACAAGTTTTACCTTCCTTTTTAGGATAGGTAATGTTTCAGATATCTTCCATTAATAGGGTTACTATCCAGAGGAACCCCATTCGGATATTCTAAAAGAAACACATTCTGTCCTCTATATCTAACAATAACATAAGGGCCCATCCACATATGATCAAATTTCTCATGTTTGTCTTCTTTAGGAGCATCCCACTTCAAGACCAAGTCATCAATATGAAACTTTTCTTCCTTCACCTTTTTGTCAAAAGTATTTTTTATTTTTTCTTGATGATGATTGCACCTTGTCATAAGCCTTATTCCTTCGCTCTTCCAACTCAATAATCTGATTTATTCTTCTTTGCATGTGATTTGGTTCTTCTTGCTGCTCTTGGAAATATCTCATAACTGGAACACCTAACGACACTGGAAAAATAACTTCAGTTCCATACACTAGTTGGAAAGGAGACATGCCAATCGCCCTTTTGGTACTAATCATGTCAGCCCATAGAGCATATTTGAGCTTAGTGTGCCATGATCTTTTATTATCTTCCAACAACTTCCTGATGATCCTTACTAAGGTTTTATTTGAAGATTTGGCTAATCCATTTCCCTGTGGATAATAGGCAGTTGAATGATTGAGGCTTATATGATATTTGTGACAGAAATCAATCATTTTCTTGGATTTAAAAGCAGTTGCATTGTCTGTTACTATTCTTTTGGGGAATGCAAATTGAGCCAATATGTTTTTCTCAAGAAAATCCATGATCATAGCTTCAGTGGCTATCCTGGTAGGAATCGCTTCAATCCATTTTGTAAAATAATCCGTAGCTGTCAGAATCCATTTGTGTTGTCCTGACGAATTGGGGTTTATTTCACCAATAAAATCCAAACCCCATTGTTGGAAAGGAGCTTCTACCATTATTGGATTTAAAGGAAGAGGAAGTAATTTTCTCTTACCATCAAAAATTTGGCATTTATGACACATGTTGGTTTCTTTATATACATCTGAAAATAATGTAGGCCAATAATAACCTGCTCTTAGAATTTTATTTGCAATCACCTTCCAAGAATGATGTCCTCCACAATCTCCCTTATGAAATTCTTTGACTGTATGTTGAGCTTCATTTTCTAAAAGACAGTTTAGTAACACACCTCCGGGGTCTTTCCAATAAAGATATTGATTTACAATACAAAATTTGGCAGCTTTCAATTTTATGGATCTTGCCCTTGACTTACTCAATCCTAATAGTGCTTGTAAATTTCGAAGGATGTAAACAATATCAAAATACCATGGAGATGCCACAAAATCAGCCATTACTTCCACTTTTGTATCTAACTTATTAGATCCGTGAGATAAGAAATTAATTTGTAAAGATTCACAATTTGAATTTGTCATCATTTTTGCTAATCCTTGTCCCTTAACCAGCTTAGTAGGATTTATATCTATGTCCTACTCCAGTAATGTAGCTATCCATTTTTCCCTTCTGCCTTCTGGATCAAGTTGTGTCAAAATTCCTTTCACTGCAGCAGTTGGAACATGTGCGATTACATGTGAGTGTAGAATATATACTCTGAAATATTTCAATGCTTTGACTAAAGCATATGCCTATTTCTCCATGATGTCATATTTCAATTCTCCATCCCTCAACATTTTGCTAAAAAATGCGATGGGTTGTTCCAAATTCTCAGCATTCTTCTACAATAAAACTGCTGCAATAGTATACTCTGAAGCATATGAAAATACTAAGAAATATTTGGTAAAATATGGACTCACCAACACAGGAGCATCTGAGATTTCTTTTTTCATTTCCCAAAAGGACTTCCTAGCTTCTGCATTCCATTTTATCTCATGACCCTTCTTCAACATATTTGTAATATTCATTAAGATTTCAGCAAAACTTGGCACAAACCTCCTTAAAAAATTCACCTACCCCAAAAATGATTGTATCTCCTTTTTACTCCTGGGTTCTCCTACCTTCAAAATTGCACTTACCCTTTCAGGATCAATTTTTATTCCATCTTTAGATATTATATGACCCAACAACTTTCCTTCTTCCGATGCAAAATTGGACTTCTTCGGGTTCAATGATATACCAAATTTCCTGCACTTCATGAAAACTTTCTCTAGATGATGCATATGTTCTCTGTAATATTTTGAATAGACTGTGATGTCATCCATGTAAATTACCACAAAATTTCCAATTTCTCCTGTAAAAGCAATGTCCATAGCTCGCTGAAAAGTAGCTCCTGCATTCATTAAGCCAAAAGGCATCTTTGCATACATAAAAGTGCCCCAAGGTGTAGTAAATGCAGTTTTTTCTTGATCTTCATGTAATACTTTGATTTGATTATAGCTAGAAAAACCGTCCAACATTGAAATTCTCTTAGCTCCAACTACTTTCTGCAATATATGATCCATCTTCGGCAAAGGATAATTGTCCTTCATAGAAAATTTATTTAAATTCCGGAAATCTATACACAGTCTTATTTCTCCGTCCTTCTTTCTAACAGGAACTAGATTTGCAACCCACTTTGAAAATCTTAGAGTTACAATGATCTTGGCATCAAATAAATTTTTAATTTCCTTCTCAATAATGGGAAGCAATTTAGGGTTTATCCTTCTAAGTTTCTGCTTGAAAGGTTTCTCCCCAGGTTTTATAGGAATAGTATGTTGTATTATAGATGTATCATACTCCTTAAGATCTTCATAACTCCAAGAAAATACATCTGTATATTTCTTCATTAAATTCACATATTCTTCTTTTTCTTTTTCAGGCAAAGTTTTGGATAACTTTATAATCTTAGGATTCTCTTTAGTGCCAATATTCCCGTCTTCAACAACATTCTCAACGGGCTTTACTTTAGGATTCTTAGCAACATCATTCTGATCAAAAAAAATTTCCAAAGGAATCAAACCTCTTGGTATGAAATTATTTTTTAATTGAATAATATCCTTTCCTCCTAAGGTTGCCTTTAATTTTTCAGCGCCCTCCTTTTCTTTCTCAGGTTCTTCATCATCTTGAAAGATCTCACCATCATTATTTTCAGTGTCAATATGAGTATTTACAAATTCTCCTGATAGTTCTAAGAATCTTCTAATCTGCATGTCATCTTCGAATACCTGCCAGTATTTAGAATTATCGGGAATAGACGGTCTATTCACAATGTCCACCTGATATTCTTTCTAACCAGCAATAGGGGTTTTAAATTTTCTAGCAGCTACTGCCAAAGAATCTGCCACAGTATTTTCATGTCTGGAAACCACTTGAATCATGTTCTCTTTAAAAAAGTTACCAATCATATCCCACACTTCATTCTTATAAGCCCTCATCCGGGGATTCATGGTTTGATAACTACCATTCACTTGGTTTATCACCAATTTTGAATCTCCTAAAAATTTTATCCTTTGCGCTCCCAAATATTTCAAAGCATGCAACCCCAGTAATAAAGCTTCATATTGTGCTACATTATTGGTGCATTCAAATGTTAATTTATATGATAAATATTTGAAATCCTGAATAGGGGAAATTATATACACACCAGCTCCAGCACCTATTTTTGTAGTAGATCCATCAAAGTACATAGTCCACAAACCTCCCCTTTTTGTTTTACCTCCAAAGCATCCTGTTCCATCACCTCTTCTTTCTTATTTTCATCAGACTTCTCTTGCAATGTGGCTTCTAAATCATATGGGACAGTATCATTAAAGAAAATAGAAGACCCCAAATCAGTATCAACAACATCTATATGATGAACTTCAGGTTTATCTTGATTGCTCACTACATAAGGAGTTATTTTTTCACTATACAACCTTCTGCTCCCATCTTGAACAGGAATCGTAGCATATGACATATCCATTCGTAAACTACCTTTCAACTTTGAAGTCCAAGATCTTGACAACAATACCCCAAACTTAGGTGGAATATCTACTACTACCACATCCATGACTATAGTTTTAGATGGCAATTTATTCAGAGTCACCACCATATCTTTAATCAAACCAAGACATTTTACTCTTCTAGAGTCAAAAGAACACAAATCTTTATAGGGTCTTGTCACTTCCAATCCCAAACTTTCAACTACTCCCTTCGGCATTAAATTATGTGATGCACCTGAGTCTAGCATAGCATTGTGGACCACCATATCATGCACATTCAAACTCGAATAGAAAGGAGGGACTTCTTCATTTTCTAAATTTTCAACCTTTGACCCAAATGAAATAGTAGGATTATCATCATTCAACTCTAAAATATCAGATTGCAATTCTCCTTGACCTTTGACCATTTTTGTTATAGTATTTCTATATTCATTGTTTCTCAACAACTCATTAAATGGAATAGAAATTTTTAACTTTGAAAGCTCATTTTGCAAATTAAAACTAGAACCAACTCTTTCTACATCAATCAGGGCCACTTGATTCATTATTTTGTCTCTTTGTATCTCATTTTCAACTTCTTTATTTACAAAAGACTCGTTTTGCACTTCTTTTCCCTTTTCTACATTTAGGGAACTAGTGGAAGGTTGATTTGGATTTGCCTTCCCCTTATTTATGAAAAATTCCCTGTTTCTCAATCTGATTTTTCTCTGCACATCATCCATATCATGTAAATAACCCCTTTGATACTGTTCTATCTCCCTTTCAAACTCCTCATTTCCACCTTCTTGTTCAAAGATGTTATGTTCTTCTTCGGTAAGATATATCTCTGAATCTAGTTCTCCAAAAAGATGAATTTCATTTTCAATAGGGTCTTCTTCATCAGCAACATAATTCTCAGGAAACAGTGGTCGAACTTGCTGTTCTTCTTGATTTCTTGGGTTTCTCATGTCTCTCTACCTATTTTGTGGAAGAACAGGGGGATTTGGTCTTCTAAAATTAGGGTTCCTGATTTGAGGATCGACTTGTTCTTTGTTGAACGCCCTATTATCCATAGTTAATCTGTCCATCAACTTCTCCATGGTCTTCAACATCATTTCAAATTTGATATCAGTGGTAGAAGAAGAAGCATAAGGCAGATTTTCTTCCTTTTTCCTCCTATCAATATCTATATGTTTCATTTTTCCACTTGCCATCATATTTGCTTCCAATTCTAAAGCATCTGTAAACATTGCAGCAAGAGTCGCTGATTTTCTCTCCCTTAATGAAAATGCAAAATCATTATCAAAGGCTCCAACATAATGTAGTTTAACAGTAGCTGTAGAAGGTTTTATGTCTTTCGGAATAGAATTATAAACCCTCATGAACCTGCTTGAAAATTCATGAACAGATTCGAAACCCCCTTTTTTGAGACTATTATACTGAGACAAGAGCTGTAAAGGATTCTGTTTATCATCCCATGTATCTAGAAATGCATTCTAGAAAGCCTGAAAATTCAATATAGACCCATCTGGCAAATATTTAAACCATTTCTTTGCCTCACCTGATAAACTTTGAGCAAATAACCGCATTTTAACATCTGCATAATCAACTTCTTCCAAGTCAACGAAATCTTCAAACCTAGCCACATGTTTCTTTGTGGTTATGTCACCTTCTCCATCAAATAGAGAAATTCTTTGGGAATAATTTTGAGGAAGGTCATGTAATAAAGCAGGGAAATGCAAGGGAGAAAATCTGGCTGCCATTGGTCTAGGTGGGTTCAAAGGAACTGAAGACTTTTGAGTATTTTGAGAGGCAAATGTTTCAAATTTCATAGTCTGTTGTAAATATCTCTAGAGGGAATCCAACAAATAAGATTCTAATCTACGAGAATTAAATTCAGTATTCTTAAGATCAGACTCAGATTTAGTTTTCAACAAACTCCTTCCAACATTAACTTCCCATTCTGGCTCAATAGGAGAATCTTAAGAAGATGATGCACCAAAAAAAGGAAAACCTATTTTTTCTTTATCTTTTTTCTTAAATATAACCTTTCTGGACCTTCCAAAATTTTTAAGACTTCAGTGTCAGAATTACCTTGTGTGTGTCTTCTCGAAGCCAGAATGACTCCTTAAGATTTGAAAAGTTTTACAATGGAATCACCAGGGCAAATATACAATGTTTTCTACTGATAAAAATTCTTGTTTTCCCACAGAAATCTTTCTTCAAACTCTATCGTTCTCCCCAGGGAAGATTTGCACTTTCGTCCCCGGCAACGACGCCACTTTGTTAGGACTCAGGATGTACCTAGGTTGTGAAAGGTAAATCCCAAGGTAACAGTAAAAACCACTTCAGAAAGAAACTAGCTTTTCTTTCTAGAGAGGGATCTCTCAAATATAGATTTAACAAGGCGAGATATAAATCAACACTCGAAAATTATACATATGGTTGAAATGATACACATAATCATTGTGCAATGGAGTCACATATACATAAAGATATCACAAACGCATATGTGTGAGATTTCATGAAAGGCAAGATAACCACTAAATCACAGTCGTTCATTTAGTTCAGGTGGAACATAAGAGATAATGAACAATCCATCAATACAGAGCATCAAAAGATGAGTTCTATATTAACTTTAGTAGAAACATTTATAGAATATCTGAAACAATGATTAGAGCATAACCAATATGATTTCCAACCATTCAATACTATGTTTCAGTTATGAAGAAAACAAAATGGAGTGTAACACTGGAAAAAACAATCACAAAAGAGGAGAAATACATACTATAATGTAAACAACACAAGAATCTATGATAACCCACACGCATTGAGCTTTGTTATTCAAAAATATATGTCTTAAAAAAAAAAACATTCATCAACAAGATGGGTTCCAACCCCAATACATAAAGTAAATGCAATTATATACATAAAATGATTTCTTCTTCCAGAATATTTATAACTGAATAATCTTCTTAATCAAAGTCTTGTAACTATATTCCTAACTACTAGGAATAAACTACTTGCTTCGATCCTAACAGATCATTTAATTAAAATCAACTCGGTAACAAGGCTCGACCAAGCAGCTCCATAGCATGCATCACCTGTTTTCACGAATGAATAATATACTTTGTTTTTCCAAATATTTCCACAACTCTTCATTGCTCTGCGCTTGGGATATTGTACCCAATCATTTCCAGAATAGACACATCCAACTCCATTTAGGATTCATAAGACACAGTAGGAAACCCTCCCCATGATGATTAGAAATTTCTGCAATATCTCAAAATCTTCTGTCAACTTATCTACGATGACCTTTCCCGTCAGCCCCTTTACCAAATCATCAAATTTAGAGTGATCCATACGGATTTGCAACAGCAGCCTGTGATAATGTTCTTGAGAAAATAATCATCCCTCCTCATCCCAAAAGGAAGGAAGACCATCTTCAAATACTTCTTTGAAAGAATTCCTAAAACCATTAATATGTGAGGTCATCTCATCAGCCTTATCTTGTACTGTCTTCATAAGATGATTTTTATGAATAAACCTTTTTGACCACAGTACCATTTCCACTCTATCTTTGACTCCTATATCTTGTAATTTTTGATATGTTAATGAATTTAAGAAATTCAATGCATTCTGAGCTGTGCCAAGGGGTTTCCTCTCCATGGTTTCATTTACTAACTTCAGTCTTTGATTGGATAAATTGACCAATGTACTTTGATCATCAATGAAGTTCAAATAATGACCAAACTTAGTAATTTGTACGGACAACGTATGCCAGATTATATGTTTAGCTCCCTGGAGAGGACCCTTTCTTGTGTTCCTTTCTTTCAATTCATTAAGTTTCTTTTGTAACTGACTTTTATCTTGTAATATATTATTCTTGCTTTCAGTCACTTTGGTTAGCTCAGATTTCATTTTTTCATTTTCCTCTTTTAACTCTCTTATCTCTTCATCTTTCAAGCTGACTTGGGACATGGGCACTAGTAAGTCATCAGCAGAAAAATCATTTAAAGGTTTTTCAATATTCACAATAGTAAATTTTTCATCATTGGGAGTCTGGCTCATTAGTTCCTCCATGACTTTTTTTTCATCAGTTTGGTCTTTTTTCAGCCGAGAAATTTGTGCTATTAACTCATTCCACTCCATTTCCCATTTGTCTCTTTCTTCTTGCAATTTCATGGTCTTAACTTTATACTCCATCATATCCTGATGAATCCTATCCTTCTCCTCCTGTAATGGTAATAGTTCTGATGACTGAACATGTTCTATATTTGGGATTTTCAACCTCTTCTTTAGTACCTGGAGGGCGTTGTATTTTTCTTCTAGGAGTCTTCTGATGGCCTGGGTGCTACCTGTTTCATCGCCTGAGCTTACGATATCTACTTGCATCTTTTTTATTTGAATGGAATTAGACTTATTCTCAACCTTCTCATGTTTTAATTGGACTTCCAATTTGTCAACCAAAACTTGTAACTTGTTAATTTTTACCATAGCATGCAATAAATCTAAATAAATAATATCTCCCGTTTGTTTATGTAACTGTATTTTATCTGGTACACTGATTTTGTCTAATCTCACTTCCATTTCTAACACTTTATTATCACTTACCATGTCCAATTTTAAAGTATTCTTTTCTACATCTCGAGTAGAAACCAAGGAAGTCTTTGGATTATTCAGACTTCTCACCCGTGGGAGTAGATTCCTTGTTTCTTCTATGGACTGTCTTTGCTTTTCCATATAACTAGTCATGAACTCTTCTTTAGAATTAAACAATGGGCTTGATTCTGTATTATCTACACTTTCAAAAGAAAATTGACTCACCTGTACAAATTTCTTAGGAACCAAAGCAACTCTTTTCAATTCACCTGAAATTACTTCGCTTAGAATTTTATCATCTTGAGACAATTTGGCTTTCTTGTGTGATATGTCCTCATCTATTTCCATACTTTCAATTTTAGAAAGACTTCTTTTAATCAAAATATTTGAACTATCTAGCATTTGAGATACTGCAACTGATCTACTGCTTGTATTTTCATAGGATCCTGGAATTTCCACAAAGTAAAACAAATTGGCTATTTCATTCAGACATTCAACAACTTGATGGTCAAATGGCTTATTTTTATTTTCTTGTTTATTAGAGAAATTATATGGTAAGGATCATAATTGACCCTTTTTTCCCTTTGGAAATCCATGCTTTCCAATAATTTCTCTACAACCACCAGAGCACCCTTGTTTTTAAAAATAAAGGAACCAACTTTAAGAGGGAACTTGATATTGGAAGATTTCTTGAAAGCCCCAAAATGTTCTTCTTCTGCATGCAATCTCTGTCTCACATATTCCAATGCAAAAATTTTGGGAGTAAGGAAAGCAGGCAGCCTATAAGGCTCTCCAGTGAAACCATATACCCTCAAAACTGTAAAGTCTTTGTATAGGAACCAATATTTGATCCTATCCTCAGGTGAGGATTGCATCATATTCTTCATTTCTTCCAACACTCTGGGTAATACTTCGTCAAACAGCATCTTATATATTTCTGACATTATAGAATTTGCAAATTCAAACATATTGATTTGCTTGGGCAAATCTAAAGAGAATATAGTACTCAAAAACTGCAATTCAGTTACATTCGAACATAGTAACATGTTTAGCAGGTAGGACTGAAACTCGAAAAACCTGACTTTTGAAAACTCAATCAATTGGAGACGTATAGCTTCTACTAGATATTCGTCTAAACTAAAGACATGAAACGAATGAGACTCAGAAATAATTGAACTCATTTTTAATAAGAAGCCCGAGATGACTTCATTGACATGACAGTCATCATCTATACCCAAGACTTGATAGACTAAAGACACAACTAATTGAACTTATTCCTTGAAGATGTGAACATGATATGGCAAAAAGAGACCTTCCAGTGACTGACCTTCGTTAATAATGCTAGACAAGAATTTACATCAAACTTCAGTTTCACAATTTCTGTACACTTCAGCTAAAAGAGACTCGTTTATAGACTCACGACTATCGGGGTAATTGTTGGGAAAATTCAGGATTTCACGGATATCCTTTGCATCAATTTTACACAGTATCCTCGACGTAGAATGACTTACAATAACTCTCTCAGAAGACGAATAATTAACTGCACACCACTCGGCAAACTTGGGAAAATGTAGGGTCTGCTCAATGGCAAAATAATACAAAAATTATTTACACGCATTTAAAATGTCATTTCCCTATGAATTGTATCGCCGTAATCTTTCTTTGATAACAGATACACTTTCCATAGACAATAATGGATCATATACTCCTCTATCTCTATCAACCAGGCATTCTTCTCTTTCGTCCATAATTCGGCTAAACCCTTGTAAACATTTCCCTTTATCCATAATACAGAAAAAAAATGGTAAGTCTGCGGATGAAGTTCGAGTATTCGAGAATTACCTGCTACTGTAACCGCATATACTCGAGGTTGACTGTTAAAGGGTGGTGAGAAGTCCTTTTCATTCATCCAGCATAATAAAAAATAATTCCTCAAACAAGTCAACTCCACTTTATATAAGAGTCCATTCCGGAGACTCCCTTTAGTGGTTTCCCTCAAACCATTTCCCTCCGCGGAATGCACCACAAACTGTCACATGTACCGTGGTTTCAATTCCGCTACCTCTCTTCTTCTCCAACTATCATGCAACTCCATCCTCCGGATCTGATGATGGCCGTCGATGCATTTTCACTTTATTTTCCAGCCATTGGATAAGCCTCCACGTACCCATTCCGCTGAGCTCTTTTGTTTTAATGAACGTGCGATTTTATGGAGCGGACTTCATATTGATCGTAGATTTCAGTGACTTTGCTTTATGACTGTTGATCTCTGCATCTTGTTTAACTATCTCCGTATGTCCTTATCTTCCGTGCATCTTCATAGAGCGGATATGTTACAAGCCATCAATCTTCACTCCCTAATTCTACACCATTGGATCATGTGATAATTTCATTGTTTATGCACCCTTTATCATACACTTACATGATTATATTTAAGCAAAGTTTCAAACAACCATTATGTCTCTTTTCCATGCTCTCTTCGACCCTATGCTAGTTAGAGGTTGTTAACAATATCCATCAGTTATGTCTACCACCACAATATCAACATATTGACATATCTTTTCACTTGCGGATAAATGAATGAGAACATTCTCCATTTCCCTGACTACTTTCACATTAGTTCTATCTAATTGAGTAACTTCCCAAGCAGTAGGTTTTGGCTGTCTATTAATTTTTTTGCAAACTACAAGTGGCATAACATTCACTGATGATCCAGAATCTACCAAATAGTTATGCATGTTGTGATTCAAAATTTCCAAAGTCAAAAGGAAAGGTGGGGTTTTAAACCTAGTTTTCCCTTCCCCAATTGCTTCAACAACTTCCTCCACATGTTGGTTTTATGTGGGTAGCTCCTCCTCTAGTTCTTCAGGCTTTTTAATATTTTCCTTGCCATCAACTACTTGGTCTTCCATAGGCTTAACAGGCATGTTGATTTGCTTCGGACCTTGACTGGTAATGGTGACTTTAGGTACTTCACCATCAACATTGTTCTTTGGTTGTTTCATGACATTCTCTTGCAACTTCTTGATCTTTGAGAGCATTGAATTATCTTTATTCACCAAATCCAGGATTTTTGTTTTCATTTTTATTTCTGGTATCCCCTCAGGTTTCAAAATACTTCTTTCTATATCAAAAAGCGAGACACGGTCCCATAAAAACATGGTATCATTCTCCTGTTTTTCTATGGTATTACTACCCTTTTCCTCTTCATCGCCATCTTCAGTTAACTTAGAATCCAACAGCTGATTCCTCACCAATGTCATTGAATTTATCCATTGAGGACAATTCTTTTCATAATGGGGTTGTTGGTGGAAAGTGCAAAAGTTATCCATCCCCACCTTTGTTAAATTCATCAATTTCGGACTATATGGAGGAGATTTGGATTGGTTGTTATCCTCTCTTTTCTTGTAATATGGCTTATATGCTTTCTAACCTTTCTTTTATTTCTCCAAATATATTATTCTATTGGAAATTTTTTGCATCATTTTTAACATCCCCTCAAAATCATGTGATTGCTCCTCTTTAGGTTTAGACAGCAATAAGGCTTTCTTCCCGGAAGGTTTTTCCCCAGACTGCTTAGGATAATCTTCTATACTTTCCTTTTCAGCCTCTACTCTTTCGGCTTCTTCATAAGTCTCTGATAACATAGGCTTAAATTGAGCTTTTGTGAACATAGCCAAGTCAGGACCTAAAGCTGAGGTATAATACTCAATCAGAACCTTGTTCGAGGGCTTATCAATTGCAAAGAAGTTCTTAAGGTAAGCATAAAATATTTGAGTAAAATTATGTACCTTTTCCTTTCTTTCTTTTTTCAAAGTGCCCAAATCTTTCATTAGTGTTGCATGTGTCTTTTGGGCTGCATATTTACTTCTAAAAATCCTTTCGAAGGTATCCCAATATGGGATAGAGTTTGCAGGAAAACAAAAATACCATGATGTTGCTATTCATTTAAGGGTATGCAGAAAAATTCTAGATACTGCATCCTCATGTTCCCCAGCCCTTAATCCTTCTATTGCCAAGTAGAAACTTTGCAAATGGTCATCTACCAAAATCTTCTCATTTGGATCAAATTTTGGCAGCATCTTTTCAAAATCTTGAGGTAAGTCATGCAATGGAGGTGTTAAGTTCAAGGGTGATCTGGTTTTCCAAGAAGGTGGTGGATTTGGTAGGTTAAGTGGCTGATTTCCATTTACACCTGCCATTAATTTGGGTGGAGAGTGAGGAGGTGAGAGAACATGAGTATGTACAGGAGAACAGTAAGGTTTGTTTGGGCCTACTTGATTCAAAGGCTGAACAACTTCCTGTAACGCTACTTCCACTAATTCTTCCAAATCTCCAACCAACACTGAATCTTCCAAGATGGGACGGTCTTTCTTCTTGTATTCTCTTCGGGGTAAATCAGGGATTGTGGGTAATCCTCCAATACTCTTCACATATTTTCTAGTGTGTCTCCTCATATTATTGACAACTTCATTGTCTACATAATACAAATGTTCTCTATTCTCTTTAGTATTAGGATTAGGAAATAAACTGCTTTCAAAACTATCACTGGTGGAGTAATTTCGAGGAAATAGATTTCCCCAACCAGCCATGCACTGGTGGCCCTCCTTCTAGTGCCAGAAACTGTTGAGGCCTAAAAATTCACAGGCAACAACAGTAAGGGATTCTCCCCAGTCAACGTTCCCAACTAGCCCGTGACTGTTTGGTATGGGGAATTCGTTTGGTTTGCGGTCCGGCTACCGTAGGTCAAGTAACAAAAATAAAGGGTTTTACTGGTTGTGGCCCGGTTACTTTAAGTATGATATGAAAGTGCCTATCTAACATGCAGATCGATCAAGAATACAAGGAGTGGTCACAATGTGATGCGCAGGTTCTTACCTCTCGTCTTAGACTCTCTCGCAACCAAATCACATGCAACAGAAAACAAGACTAAGTAAGCTATCCCTAGGGAGCAAGATTATCAATTAATGAGTAATGTATTACTGCCCATATGTTAAGATAAATCATAGATAGTTGTTCTTAGAATCAAAACACATAAACATGAATAGAGATATGCACAAAAAGATAGCTCATCGTTTGTTAAGACATTCATTACTCATAGTGGAAATTATCATAAAATAAACCAGAGAACATTCATAAAAGAACATAGGTTCAGAAAGTTAGAACGATATCACAGTTAATGAAACACAACTGAAAATGAAATAGTTCCCCTTCACCATTGTTCATTTCACCACATTTGAACATTCCACACAACACTTTCTCCAACAGGAAAATTTGTAATTATATTATTACAAAATGAAATAGTTCCTCTTACAACAAGTTTTTCACAAGTCTCACTGGGAAAAAGCCCCCTCTCTATCTAATTCTCCTATACTTATACAAAAGGCAAAAATAGTTGGGCTGCCCACAAATGACCCTTGAGATTCCCCAATGCTTCATCTCCCACAATTTTCTCACCTTTAGTGCTTATACAATTTACAATATATAACATTTAAACAAACTAATAAAGCACTTAAGTGGAGGGTCCCACTTTATTGTTCCGGAACTTCTTCCATGCTAAAGCTTCTGAGGAAACGTTCTCAAACTCAGAAGGTTCGAGAAAATGAATATTGATTTCAAATTTGGTAGCTTGATTTCTTATCACTTCGATCCTAGCTAAGCTCAAGCGTAGTTGATCTTCCAGCAACTATACACTGATCGCTGAATGAGCTACCTCATCTGTCAAGATCTGCTCGTCCAGAGCCTTGATTTGTTGAATTCTCTATTCATCTTGCTGATATCTATTCTACAACATCTCTATAAACAGGTCGTGGTATGGAAATGCATCCATTCTCTGCTCAGTAGCCACTTGGAAATGGTTGTAAGTGATCAAAAGTCTTCTACAGAACTCAGTACAAGCTCCCTTCATTTTCTTTACAGCCTTCTTAAATTATTCAGCTATGTTTATGGCAAAATCTAATAATTCATAGTCTTGTTTCAATCCCTGTTGATCCTTTGTTGGTAGGTCTGTAGGGATCTCCTCATTGGCCTTTAATCTCGATATTCTTCCCATCAAGACTTCTAAAATGTCCTGCGATCTGTCCACGAAATATGAAGAAGTTTCCAGAATTTATTCTAGTCTATTATCTACTTGTAAAGCCTTGCACCTCTCTTCTTCTATGGATACTTGCAGCCTATGCATTTTGCTTCTTTGTGCTAAAACATGTTCTTTGAAAGGCTGAATGCTGGCTTGTTGTTCCCTGGCTTCTTCCAAAGCTATTGCTAATGAAGCAATTTGTTCTTTAATCTATGTGGCTTGCACCTGAATTGTTTCTCTAACTCCTCCAAAGTAGCACATTGTAATTCCATCTCCCCTATCTTACTTTGCAGTTGGTCCTTTTTTGAATGAAGACTTTCACATACCATTTTCAACCCATCCTTTTCTGCCATTAGCTACTGACATTCCTGCTACAACTTTGCTAGGATTTCCTAAGAAACCTCCATAGACATATTCTCTACTTGGAGGGACTGGACCACTACCTTCGAAGACTTTGTCTCATTTTGCATGTCTTCAAACTTTCTTTTCAATTTATTGCTTTCCTCTCTCTCCCTTCATTAGAGGAAATTTGGGGTCTAAAATGGGCCTTATAAGAAAATGTGCCAAAATAAGTTTTTGTGAGTTGGAATTCAAGAACCAATAGAATTTCAATAAAATAAGTCAACCATAATGGTTGAATTGGCATATTTGTCATTAAAAAAAACTACTTTTTTTGTTCGTATTTTCGACATATCTCATTGTGTTTTTACTCAAATTTCGATTGGGAGAGCTCGTTGGATGCGGAATTTGATTCCGCATCCAACGAGTACCCATACTGCATACTTTTGATGGACCCTGCTACCCCAAAAACAAGAAATACCTGAAAAAATGTGATGATGATGTCATCATCACGTTTTTTTCAAGTATTTCTTGTTTTTGGGGTAGTGGGGTCCGTCAAAAGTATGCAGTGTGGGTACTTGTTGGATGCGGAATCAAATTCCGCATCCAACGATTTCTCCCGATCGAAATTTGAGTAAAAACACAGGGAGATATGTCAAAAATACGAACACAAAAAGTAGTTTTTTTCTTTCTTCCTCCAAAATTAATTAATATTATTTTATTATTTTAACCATTATTTTATTATTTTAACTATTATTTTATTATTTTCCTTAGGAGGCCCATTTTAGACCCCAAAATTCCTCTAATGCACAGCGTATCTTTTAGTTGGGCAGCAGCTTTCCTTGATTGCTCAAGGTCAATCATTATCCGATCCACATTATCCTCAGAGGCATGGATCAATGCTGCTCCAGCTCAGATAGTGAATCTCAGTTCCTTATTCGTTCCATGCGCCATGGTTGTATCATTTATCATCTTCCCTTACTGCCCCGTAGTTTCAACTTTCCTCTCAGTCCTTTGCACAATTCTTTTCTTTTATTTATCATAAATAATGGTATTGAAGTCGAGAACTTCTTCTGCTTTCTTTTGTTCGAAAGGGATCAGTCTTAGGGAAGAAACAACAACCTCTCCTAAGGTGCTACTAGAAATTGCATCAGGGTCTTGAGAATCAGGATTATCTAGATCCTGAACCTGAGTGTCTGTAGGGTCGGAATTATGTTCCTCTATGATGGACCTTGTCAGTTTTAATCTTTCAGCCTCCTATTTCCTGAGCTCCTCATCCTTTTTCTTTTTCCTTTCTTCTTCTTCCCCCTTAGAAGCTTCCTCTGCACTCTTAGGTGCTTCTTGTTCAACTTTCTTCTTTTGTTATTCCTCGCTTCTAAGCCAACTTTCAGCCTCTTCTGCTAGTCTCTTAGCCTCTTCTTCTCTTCTCCTAGTCTCCTCTTCATCTTCTTTTTTCTGTTCATCTTGGCCTTTCCCACCTTTAGTGGTGATCTTCTTTTTGAATCTTCTTTTTAATGCAGTCATGTTTTCTGCATTTCGAAAAATTGATTCATCCCTATCCCAATGGCTTGTATACTCAAAATGCACATTAGCTTCCCTGCAGTGTTCTACGACTTTATTTCGAGAATCATTCCTTTGGAAATTTATTTCTCCAAAATTTATTTCTCCAGTTCTTCTACAAACTCATCAGCCCTTTTGACTCTTGAAAACTTATAAATCCCCAATCTGAACGGTATGGGAGGATAAGTCACCCTCTTGTGCTCAAACAAAAAACTCTCTATGCCATGCAAGAAAACTTGCCCGACTGCCTCCTTATGTACCACATAATCAGTGGCATATTTGGGAAGTAGTGAGGGTGCTCTGGAGCAGCCATACATTATGATATACATTCCATCCTCAGTTAAGTAGTAATCAGCATACTCCTCAATGACTTGCAACGCCTGTTCAGACATGCAGTTGCATTCCTTCAAGAAAATCATTGTATATAACGGCATGATGAAGTTTTCACACACTTCTCTGTAATGACTGTAGTACTTATGTGTCCATAATGGCTTGTAGGCTGTGTATATTGGTGTTCTGTCTCTGTCCCAAATACACCTCAGGTTTGGGAATGGCTGGGTGCACAGTATGCAATCGATCAATATGGAGCTCATGTAGAACTCTGATTTTTTCTGGGACACCCCTCCCAAGGCTGAAGCAATGCAAGCCGAGAGACTATTTGACACAATGTTCACCCGGTTGAACACAGTCCCTTGAGTGGCTACATAGAAAATGATAGGAACCCACCCCAACTTAAAAATTTTACCGTGAGCTCTCCCAAAGATTATGTTCATCATTAAAGCAATGAACCTATAGGGGGTTCTTAAGGTGGTTTTGTCGTATTCCCCTGATGGTTTGGTTCTGAAACTCTTTCCAGGTACCAGCATTCTTCTCAATGTTTCAACTAGGTCAAGATTAATCTCCTTTATCCAATCCTCAGTCAAGTAAACCTGGGCTTCTAGTAAGTGGTAGGCTAATGATACATAACCTTGGCTATAAGCAGCATAACCTTGTTTGTCAGTGTTGGCCAAAATCATGGTAGTTACGTCTTCCCTGGGAAGAATCCATCCAATTACTTCTAAGCATGGGAAAAGCTCAGGCCTTGTAGCAATTTTCATCAAAGTAGATCTTTCAATATTAACATATATAGTTTCTTCTTCAAAACCAGTGTTAGGTACTTCATGGTGTGATATCAGTCTGTAAACTTACCCCCACTTGTATTCAGGTTCCACTCCTGTGGTGCATCTAGTGTCTTTGTAACTATATGCAACCTTTGTGACAACTTCTACCTCAGGTTCCTCTTCCACTACACGGGATTTCTTTTTCTGTCTTTTAGACATCTCGTTCTCGGAAAAAATGCCCTGCCATACACAAAATCTCTTTAGGTCCTATTGAGCTATTCAACCAGTATTCAAAGAATGAAGAAAAAACTACATAAGCATTTACCTCAGTCATGCTAGTCATGACGGAATCTATGTAAAATACAAAACAAGATTTAACTACCAAGAATTCTTGCATAAGATAAGTCTGCGAAAAAAAACTAGATCCTGCCCATGACTAAAATTTTTTGTGATCAACCAATAACATCAATGCTTCACTAACAATGTATAATTCCCCCCCGTAAAGAAAACAGCCTCAAAACTACAAAGTTGGCACTCTCGATTCCCAAATAAATCATCCCATCGCCAATCCCAATCAAAATGAGGCGCAATCTCAAAAACCATGACCCTAGTCCCAAACACGCGAGCGACCAAAGACCGTAAAACCAAAACCTTCGGCACTTAAAAAAAAACTAGGGAAAAATGGCTTCCTATTGCAAAAGAAAAGGAAACCTCCCCCCGGATGGCCATACACAACCTGGGGAAAACCGGTGCAGACAGCATAACACTTGTCTGCACTAGTTTCCCAAACAGTCAGGTAAGGTTTTAAAATTCATAATGGCCCCACACCAATTATCGGGAAAACAACCCCTGCCCCCCCAGGATGGCCATATTATCGAGATGAAATAGATATACACTAAAAAAAAATGTAAAGCTAGGTGTCCATTAACCACGGAGGTGGAAACTAACCAAGGAAGACAACCCTAGTTCAAGACTCAAATGAAGGGGTAGAATCGAGAAGATCGGCCTACCTGGCAAGGAGCTGTGCAGCTGACAAGAAGAATCCAAAAACTTCCACGACGACGCCACCTACGAATGAGCTACCGACAGCAAGTACAATGCCTCATTTGAAACGACAACGACAGTGCAGTCACGGGTTCACAGGTAAAATAATAGAAAAAATACCCCAAATTCCCAATATATACACCTTGGTAAAAACACACATTCGGCGGGAAAAACATGAAAATCTAGCAGTGGAGTGACTAAGGGATCGGTGATCAAGTTAGTTGTATCTCTGCAACGGCGGAAGATGAAACAATTGCGAGTTCCACAGTGCCAAGCAAAGCATCGGCGAGAGAAATAAAAATAACTCCGTATCGGAGCTCAACTAGACTAAAACCTCGAAACATTAGTTGGTTGGAACACCGCAACGACGGAAGCTGTAAAGACACCGAGTTTCGTAGACCAGTAAAAATCGGAGGGAAAACAAAAAATGACTTAAGCGAAACCTCAGCAAAGAGGCAAACATAACCCAAACTAAAGTGGAAAAATAGTTCCTCATAGAGCCACAATGATGGATCAAAATAGACTAAGGCCCTATGAATGAAAAATGATAGGAATCGAAAAAGATCGAAACATCCATCATGGTGCTCACAACATGTCATCCGTAACGACGGAAATTGTAGAGACAAAGAGTTCAGACGGTCTTCCAATAAGGACGCCGATAATAAAATAAAATAAAAGTGCATCGGAGGAAAGTACATTTTGGATCGGATCGTCATTCGACTGCATCTCCGCAACGGCGGATGCATATTTAACTATAGTTCTGATTCATAGCCTCAACAACTTCCAACAGCAGGGTAAGAAATCAATGTAAATCGTAAAACAACATGGGCATAAAAGATATTCTTTTAACAATCATCAGTAAAATCAAGCAATCCCAAACAAGCTAAGCAAGACAATAGTAAAAGGAGGGTTTCGAATTTTTTGGAAATTTGGGAAATTGTTGCAGCTACAACACAATGCAAACACCATAACCTAACACAATCGTAAAGCTCACTTTAAACATGCGTCTCTATCACTTGGGAAGATTGAATGTCTTAGCATAAAGTAAGAATGATTAAATACTTTTAAAAAATGAAGTTCGGAAATAGTAAATTGTGATGTTATAATTATATTGTTGAAATTCTTAAAATGGAAAATAACCTGCCACGATCGTAGAGCTCACTTGAAACTTGTGTATCTCTCACTTGCAAAGATCGAATTCCTTAGCATGGGGCAAATAAAGATGATTAAATACTAGAAAAAAATAAAGATCGAAAATAATAAATTATGATGTTATAATTATATGGTTGAACCTGAAATTCTAAAGAAAAAGGGTTATGGGAATATATGATACTTTAGGATTGTCTTATTGTAAAGAGACGAGAGTTACTCTCATAACTTCAAATTCCTTTTATAGAGGATTCATAGGACTCTCTCAAAGTAAAGTGATTGTACTTCATGATTTTTTTAAATTAAATATTTAATTTAAAGAAATCTAAATCCAAATTGAATCAAATTAAAACAACTGGAATAAGCAACAAAGTTGCTTAGTACCTGCTTCCTAAGAAGAGATTGAAAATATATAGCAATAGGATAATTTTGCTATAAAAATATGTGATAAAACAAATATAATTACAATTTGAAAGAAATTAAAACAAAAAAGAATTAAAAAATGTCCATTTAAATACGATATAGGTTATTGCAATGTAGCATAAAACAAGCATATTCAAGCTTCCTTACATACTTCTAGTAATATTCTTGACTTATGTTATAAAAATATGCAAGTTTCTTTATAGACTAGCATAAATAGGAAATGAGAAATAATAGCTTATAAGACTATAAATTAATCTCATTGTTGTGAGAATAGTTTATTTATATTTTATTATAAATTTATAATTTAAATTTAAAATAAATTTAATTATTTGAAATTGAAAAAAAATATTTTTTTTTTAAATATTTTGAATAATGGATTTTCCAAGAATAATTTATAGATAGTTCAAAATAAACTATTGTTATCAAATAACATGCATATATCTACTTATTGGGAAAAAAACATGAAACTTAACATAAAATAAATTATATATAAACATCTAGATAGTCTTGTGCAATAAATAACCTAAGAACTTTTATTATATAAAAGTCAAAAGTATAAATAAAAATTTTTAAATTTGTTTTTATTATGTCATGACAAAAGGTTGAAAATATGTGATCACTATATCAGATTCTTTTAGACAATCGTCACAAATTCTATATAAAAACTGGAATAAATTCTATACAAATATCTTACACTTGGGTGAAAAGAATGCAACAGCTATCACTATAATCTATAATCTATCGTTTATCTAAAAAAAATTAGTAAAATATATATTTACTAAAATATAGCGATGTTAGTAAAAATTTCTAAATACATTGTCTTTAATATTTGTATAAATACACGGTCTTTAATATGTGTATAACTTGAATGAGTTTACCTGTTAAAATTTTATTTTAAAAAGTAATAGGTTCAAATTAAAGACTTTTCTTTTAAAAAAAGTTATACGTTCAAATCAAGGTGTGAGAAGTTGCAGGTTGAAGACCTTATAAGACAGCCAAACATGACGATCTTTGCTTCTTGACAAGAAGTCTCATGTGTCAACCTTGGCGGCAAGCAATGCAGAGCCGGAGGAACAACAACAAATTCACTCATAGCAGCTCTTTCAAGAATCCTTTTCTGAAACTCCACACTTTTTGCTGTCAATTTCTGTGAAATCACAGCATGTTCTATGAAATGATCAAACGAAACTCTCCATTCCTGAGGCACTTTGTAACAGGACAGATCCAGCATGTAGATTTTCTTTGACAGATGAAAATAGTAAATAAAAAGGGTCCCTAAACCACAAGTTAACCAGAGAAGCCATACGATCGTGGCCATATCATCACTAGTTCTCCAAAAATGGAGCAGGAGTTGGAGCAGATCCTGCAGATCTCTATTGAGATCTAGTACCACCCGTTACTAGATGTCAATGTCCGGCCTACTTCTCTTTGAGATTAGAGAATTCTGCGGTGTCATATGATGGCGCTTCCCATATACAGTTACGTCTGCAGAATAAGCGTTTGAAAATAAAACTTATATTCTTTCTGGATCAGTGTACCAGAACAAAGCATAGAGTTGCTACCTTCTACAAGGTTTTCCCTGTAGGGTGATGAAGATATTGCAAGGTTTTCATTACACGGAGATGAAGATATTGCTGTCAGATAATTAAACTCATCTTCTCATGGCTTTTATGACCTGTAGCATTGAGGATAAAAGGCTTGAGCATGAACGTAACAAAATGGATTCAGTTGATACAATCTAGAACCATAATTCAGGAGATAAAAAGGTGAAACCAAAATCCAAAAAGTGTAAGAGATATAAGGTATGTAAGAAAATTGAAAACTATAAAACAATGAATGTGCTACCCAAAACCAATGAGAAATACAAAAGACAATAGGCTGGTCAGACATTTTCACTGCAAAAGCTTCAAGTTTGTAAATTAAAATTTGTCGTCAAAACATTTTCCGTTTCTTTCATTGAGTGCCAAAAGAGCTGTGCCACGTTTGATTTATGTGTCGATGTGCATGCAAATGACACGTGGCTGAATACTAGGAAGGCTTCTGTCCATTGCCTGTTACAGCCAGGAGGCTGGCTGGCTAACGCTCTTGAGGTTTGGATTTGTTTTTGTTTTCAGATATGCATTTTCTAGTCTATTCTAGTAAACCCAATTGCATAACCATGGATAAATTTCTTTGGTGTACAGAACATGCAGATGTAGAGGAAAATAATAACAGCATGCAACATTCTGTTCAGGGAATTAACACTATTACAATGCATGAAAAGATGAAGGGGCTTTCAACTAAAGCAAATAGTGTAGCAACAAGATGTGCCTGGTAAGAACAATAGCTGCATATAATTGAAGCTGATTTGCAGGCCTTATGCCAATAGTTTCTTAAAAGTGAATTCTTCGTAGTATTTTTGAGGTTTACATCAAATGAATGAATTACTTTAGCCTATCGTAAGGGATTGAATGTTGATTTCTCATTAATTTTAATATTGATTTCTGTGATAGGGCTCTTTGCACAATAGTAGAAGACTTGTGGCTGCAGTTTGAGTTGGAAAAGCCTGATTCTGCCACGGGAGATTATGCTCGCAATTTCGTTGAGTTCTGTTGTTTCAAAATGCTTTCATCTTCAAATCCATATATCAATCAATTGAGTGACGGGTCTTTTACTTGTTTAACGTTTGATATGATGCTCGCCTGGCAATCTCCAAGTGCCACGGCTGAGAAAGAGGAGGACGAGAAGGAGAGATCTGAATGTTTGGCCAAGGAGAAGCAGGAAATGTCATCTGAAATTGCAGCTAAAATTGACGACAAGGAATCCTCACTTTTTTATTCTGACTTGATGCCTATGCTGGTTAGTCATGGCGCTTTGTTTTCAATACAGATAATAATGTTTTTGGGTGTGTATATGTGGATTTTGGTTTCAATATCGATTGTATTCTGATTTCAAGATTGGGCCCTCTAGGTATTAACTTATTTCCAATTGTGTCATAGATAGGCGGCCTTGAAAATAGACATTCAAATACACGGTCAATAGGCAGCTATTGTAGATTGTAATTATTACATCAAATCCTTTAATCTCGGTTCTCTGAATCGAGTTACGGTGAGGCGGATACAATGGTGTCAGCAAGCCATTCATGGGAGGAGGGAGGCCTGGGAACTCGCCCAAGCCACGATCTTGTAAAAGAATCGATGAAGGCCGTATCCCGCATTGATTCGGATTTGGAATGGAAAATTAAAGCCATTGCATCCCTCCCCAATCCCCCCAATCTAGATGTCTTGCTCTGCAATGCTGCCAAGGTCGGCTTAGCTCAGACTTAATTCTTCCTTTTGTGAATTAAAGTTTTACACATTTGCAGTCTAAACAAATTGGATCGATTAATTAACGCAGGCTGCAATGGAGGCCGAGGCTGCAATAAGAAAAAAACATGAAGGAAGTGAAAAACAGCAATCGTCAAAATGAAGAAGAAATAATTTAGTTTTGTTACAGGTAGAACCACTATCGGCTATCTCCGCAATCTGGCCAAAGGTGACGCACGGGAACAAACAGGTGAGAACCTTCCGCAACTTCCATGTGGGTATAGTCAGATAGATCCATATTGCGATTGATGCAACTGATGTAATGAACATCCATATGACAATTGTCGCATGGAGTTGGGTGGGAACGAGCCCAGAACAGCTGGTTCCGATGGTACCACTTGCTATAATAGATGACAATGGGATATAATTTTTATTTTTTTAATTTTATTATTATGATGTCATGTTGCCACATGTCAACTCAAATCCAGATACCAAATTCCAAAGTTTACATCATCTTCTATCCACCAATAAGTTGTTTACAAAATAGTTTTTTAACAAAATTAAAAAAAAATATTTTACAAATCCCTAAGTTATACTTTGCAAAACTGATTTTAATTTTTTATACCTGCCTCAAAAGAGAACAACTAATACAAAGTCAAAAGAGTTTGACTTGCAATCGATTACAATATACCTGCTGAGACAGGTATAAAAATATGATTTTTTAATAAATTATATGGTTCGATTTTATAACTATTTTAAAATTATTTCAATTACTTTAATAATAATTTATTTACTTGAATATAATCATGTTAATGGCAACCTTTTGTGATATTGATCTATTATTTATTTGGTTGAACGTGATCATGTTTATGGTCTTTTTGTGATAAGGAAATATCCTTCACATATGATTTGAGTAATTTTAAAGAAATTCTTTCTTTATGATTTGAGTAATTTATTTTTCTATATATTAAAGCATTTATTGTTATGTTGATAGATATTTATATTTATATTTTAAGTTTTATTGAACAAATTAAGAAGATTAACCTAGGTGTAACAAGTGTACAATTGGGATTATTTTATGGTAGTCTAGATTATTATACTTAAATGCAAAGATTTAAATGAACTTAGTTAAATGGTTAACTAAAACCATTTAATTAAACTCATTTAAATAGTTAACTAAAACTATTTAACTAAATTCATTTAAATAGTTAACTAAAGCTATTTAACTAAACTCATTTCGAACTTAGTTAAATAACTAACTAAAAATATTTAATTATAATATGTTTAAATTGTTTTATACTTATTGAACCTTCTTAAAATCCGACACAAAATAGACACAATTATTCATAGCAGACATTCACATAGAAAATTAGCAATCTGCAATTCAGATCTGACATGAGATCTCCACTAAATTGTACTCTCAGAGAGTGTTCTGTAATCCCTGCTATGTACTCAAATATGCTCTGGAGCAGATCAGATATAAAAGAATTTAAATGCTTCTTAACTTAACTGATTCCTAGAATCGCTGAAGTCTGGTAATGGATTTCTTATCTAGGAATACATCTACTTTTATCAAATAAAAGAAATGATGATAGAACTGTCTTAGTTCAGATGGCAGCGTCTACGTCAATTGCCTTACTGTTATCCAGGAATAGAAGTAAATCCCTTCCAATCAACTTTTCTGAGTTATACAAAAAGAGCGCTGAATCTGTACCGTTACAGAACAGCTACTATGATTCGTTGCATACCTTTCATTATATGACTACAACCATAAATGCACTGCTCGATTGGTAATTGGTGATCTTGCAGAAATAGATGCAGCAATTACAGATTCACATGATAATTGGTGATCTTGCAGAAATTGATTCAGCAATTACAGATTCACATGATAATTGGTGATCTTGATCTTGATGTCACAGGATAACGTAAAGTTAACTTTCCATTCGAAAAAGCTCTTACTATATTTTAAGTGAGGATTAACTTTTGGATTGATAAAGTTTGTAATTAGATAATATTTTATAAGTTAAACTACAGCAGTTCTTATGCTTCGCACATGGAGCGAAGAGGGTCGCCCTTCTGCTCAAATTGCGCTGACGTAGGAGAGGGCCAAGTCCCCGTTTTTTTAGTATCCAAGATCTCAATATGAATTTGAAGTTCGGGTGTAGAATCTTTATATTAATGTTGTGCAGGGAATAGTTTATTGGATAGACGAATTTTTAGGCTGTTTTCTGCAATTTTATTTTTGTTTATTTAATTTGATGATAAGTGTTTCTATTTTTTCACAGTCTCCTTATTTAATAAATCATCCCAAGATTTATCCCTAGAAACATTTGTGTGCTTATCCTTATCATCTTGGCCTTTTAAATCCAATCTAATCAAAATATTTAACCAGTGCAATGAACAGTTATTCGACGTGGATTCGTCAAACCTAACAGAAAATTATATAGCAAACAAGTCCATCGTGAACTGCCACCGTCATCAAAGGAAAGAGAGCTAAGAGCGCGCTTCGTGTGGAGCTTATCTGGGTTCTTTATTTTTCTGTTAATGTAGTTTGTACGCATTTGTGGCAGTTGTAGATCACAACCCTCCAGACAATGCGGGCCGTTATTGGATGCGTAATTCAAAATAATCCGTTCTTTAGCTGTTGAAGCTCTGATGAGAATTTGGTTTCAAGTTTTCTATCCACTGGTTTGGCATTAGTTTTTCAATTTGCCTTCTCAGAGATTGAGCTCATACAATGCTCAAATTTGAACAGCTGGTCTTAATTTTTTAATTTCAGTTAGAAGAGTATATATTCATGTTATGGCATGCTTCTAATGATGAAAAACTTTGAAAAAAATTACATTTCAGTTGATGGTAGTAAATTAATTACACATCATAAAGAAAATATGCTAAATAAAATATTATATTTTCAATCAAAATTATTTTTAACAAATAAATCAACCACATCATAAAATTCAAAAAAATAAAAGATAAACAAAAAGCATGCAAACTCCATGTATACAAATCTTTCAAACACTCCAAAGCTATCACATACTCAACATAAGCATTGAAAAATTGCAAGGCATTTGAAAATGAGCAATGAAGAATGAGAATGTCAATATAATTGTTAAGATACTAATTGCACCTAGAATAGTAAGATGCTCTATAGCCTAGTATGAGAGAGATGTTGTAACAACGAATGTTAGTAGCCTAAAGATAAAAAGTAATTAAAAAATGAAATTTGACTAATAAAATAAAAAATTAAAACCAACATAGATCCATCTTAAGAGTGGATTTATGGAGCATTTGAAATTGGATCACTTTGGGTGCTTGATAAAGTTTTAAGATGGATCTTTGTTAATGCAACTATGTTTCCTTCTAATTCAAATACGAAGTGAAAGTTCAATTGATATTATAGGCAAGGGTGGCATAGAATGTAGACACCAAATTGCTTCAAATATAGTTAAAGCCAGCTAGCAACCACTTTTACAACCTAAACAACCTACTATATCATCAACTCCATCTCAGATTATACATCATGGTACCAATCTGTATGAGGTTTATACATCATGGTACCAATCTATATGAGGTCAATGCATATACAATGTATAATACTGAGGCCTCAAGGGGTGACTTCAATGGCCTAATTAATTGTAACACCCCGGTTTTGACCCCGTTTGCATTAAAAATGTATATGATATATATATTGTAATTGATCGTGGTGTGGAGCTAAAGGAAACAGCCCCACCATCGATTTAATGTTTTATGTTCCAGCGATTAAATCATTGCCAATGGTATATCATGCTATCCGACACATTATAATTTTGGCATCATGTAATATGCATTTTAATTAAAATACCCACAACCAGCTATGTCTATGCAACATTAAAAGTGATGGGGGCATGATTTTCCTAAGGAATAGGGAGAGGAATTATTTAAACCTTTGGGGCAATGGGGAAAGTCCAAATGTCAAAGGGAGAACCCATCAAACCCTCAACTACCCATTTTGTCTTTTTCCCCAATCATTACTTTTTTCCAGAATGTGGTTGAGTTAGTTATTGCATGGACTGAGAAGAGTATGGAAAGAAATTCAAATTGGGAAGGGGACCCATTTTTTAAAAACGTGTTCTGACTTCCTTGGCAAGGAAAATTCTCAAAAGCGTATGCCATTTTTCCATACACCCACGTTCTTCATTTGCTCACGCAGGGGGAATCTTGGGGAGTTGTTTTTTACCTCCACGATTTGGGGCTCCTTGGCATTTTTACCATCATCATTCATCCACATTGGGTTGGTGTATGTGTGTTTTTACCTCACATGGATAGTCGTTCTTCACTCTCGTCAGGCTGAGAATTTCGTTTCGGGTAATGATCTGTGGTTGGGTTTCTTCCCCAATGTTTCTGTTGGATTTCTCCACTATTTTCCAAGCCGAAAATCGATTTTGGCTCCTGGGGCCGTATTACCCACTTATCATTTCTGATTTTATCTTCCAGGACTTTTTTGTCCATGCCTAACATTGTAATTATTGTGTATTTTATTCGTTTTTGGCCACGTTAGGGACAAAACGTCCCCGGGATACAATTTTCTATTAGTGGGTTGTTCTTACCCTCGTTGGTAATTAATTTTGTGGCTGAACTGTTTTCCTCAACCCAGAAATGGTGTATATTGCTGTGTATGCAATTGGTCTTTGGACTATGTAGTAGTGAAAAGGAGTCTACTTGACAAACCTAGTGTTTTGCAGGAGCCTCATAGATAGAGCTAGAGGGATGGCTCTCTTCTCTACACCCCTTGAATAGCATTGGAAGGGAGGTCATGTCCCGAGGGACTGTGCAGCAGAGAAGGGAATGATTCCTTGTGTTGGGTGTGTGTGGATGTCTTAGGAGTCAAGCTAGTTCTAGTGTAGGCATCCTTAGCTCTTC
>LPNX010506185.1:113015-147657 GCA_001517045.1 Pseudotsuga menziesii
TTCCACCTCCTGATAACCTGATAAACCCAACTTGTTGGCTTGGTTATGTGTTTTTGTGTGCTCTTGGTATGATAAACCCAAACATAGCTTTAGCTTGACTGCGTTTTGACATATCTTTGGCTATGTGTGAGCCTACTTAGTTTCCTTTTTCTTGGGGAATCATGCCCAGCTCGGGGATGGTAGTGTTGTTGAGAGATTAAGGAACACACTGGCCTATGGTTGGGTGGAACATTGCGGCGACATAGCTAGTTGTAGGAGGAGCTTCTTCATAAGATAAGTATTCTTGTGTTTAAATCTCTGCATTTACATTTGATAATGAATTATAGTGAACATGTGAATGAATGGAATGGATTTGCTTCCGCTGCGTGTTAAAAAATTATGCATCTATACATGTTCTAGTTCAAAGCATTCCAATCTTTATTATGTGTATGTTCATGGGGCTAGTTGCCCAGGTAGATAGTATTATGGTAGCTTCCTCTTCACCAGTTGAAAGGTTGGGGACATTACATTAATGGAAGATATTGGAGTATGCAAGTAAAGCCAGAAATTGGAGATGATGTGTCTACACAATCTTACACTAGTCTTACACTAACTTGCCAATTACCAACTACTATGATTAATGTTTGATGGAAAATATGTAACATAACCCTTTTTATGAACTTTTAAAATAACTTGTGCACTTTTTTAAGAATGTCAAAATAAAAACTACCATTTTTTATGATAACTAATTATTTAACAGCACTTATTAACCTGCTAAGAGCCCTTTGTTCTAGATCCACTTGGACTAGGGAGATCTGGCTTGAGTCCACTTGAGTAGATTTATCCGATAACATGATGTTATAGTATACATTTATAATACATTGGAAAAAACTCATGAGGATCTGGAATCCAATTGGATTTGTACATGTGTCATGGTGAGATTTGACCTCAATCCCCCCTATGTGGACCAATGGAGCTCCAACTCAGCCCAAACAGTCAGAAACCAAAGCGTGAACATTGATGAAGTGTGCTGGGGCATTAAAGACTCCAAGCCATGCATGGGTGAGAATATAGAGGTGAGTGGGAGGCTCAAGGTGGAAATAAATGCTCCTAGGAGAGCCAAAATAGGAAAAATACACCACTAGCACCCTTAGTCAAACCTGGATCTTCCAAATCAAGGAGGTAGTGCCCCAAGGCATTAATGAGGGTACACATGGGTTGGTTTGACCAAACTAGAGCACTGTTGTGTTGGATAGACTGGCACAGATTTATTGTGGTTGTCATTGATGGCAATACAGATTCAGATCAGAAGGATAGAAGCATAAGCTTGAAAGAGATGCATGCAGAATTGTTGGATTTTTTTTTGAATATTGAGTGGATTTATGGTTTCATGCCACAATGGCGGGTGGAATTTTTATTTCGAGCTGCTATGGCAGATGGTTCCTGACTTCCGAGCCACTATGGAGGATGGTTCCCGATGGTGGATGGATCCTAACTTTCGATTCGCTACGACTGATGGCTCCTGATGTTTGAGCAACTACAGTAAATGGATCCCAGTGTTTGAGCCACTACAGTAGATGGTTCCCGATGTTCAAGCCAATACAACAGATGGTGCTACAGTGGATGAGTAGCTATGGTGAATGGTTCTACGATGGATGGTTCTACAATGGATGAGTCGCTATGGCGGAGTGCTTATCATTTTTGAGCCGCAATGACGGGAGATTGTTTAATTTTGACTGTCAGGTAAACTCCTGATGTTTTTTTTGTTCCGCTACAGTGGATGGCTTTTCAAGTTCATGACCGCTACGGCGGTTGATATTTTGTTCATGTCTTTGTTTCTAAAGCACGATGGGGGCTTACACAACCTAATAACAAGGTCATGTGTTGGTATAAAGGAAGCATCGCGAAGTGCTTAAAGGATTAAATCATGAAAAAACCAAAAAACATTATGTGTATATTCTAACAGTTGAGATTCAGTATTCAACCTGATCTAATGGTTGTTGTTCCTCCTCTATTCTAAACCAATCTCGATCAGTCTAATGGTATTGGTTTCAGTTACATGAAGTTATAGAATTATAACTGATTCTTGATCAGGGATACAAAGTATTGGGAAGCTGAAGCAGCTCTGATGGATGTGCATAAATGTGAGCTAAAATGAACAAAGTTAAAAAAAATATGTTCAAAGGAGATACTGAACTCTACAAGTGGAGAAGAATGATCGAAATAAGAAGGAGAGAGAGAAGAGCAGAAGACTGAGGATGTACAAATCAAAGACTAAGTAATGAAAGAACCAGAGAATGTGTAGCAGAGGCAGAACTAATGAGGATCAGAGATAAAGAAGACCAAAAGAAGAATAAAGACAAATGTTGAACATAAAAGAATAGAGAAGGTGTAGAATGAAAGAAAAGAAGAAGAACAAAACATAAATGAAGTGGTAAGCATCGTTATATCAGTTTCAATGTATTGTATTGATTCAAAGTATCTCTAGCAAAACAAGGCGGTAGGGAGGTCCTAGGGAGGACTATTGTCCTCAAAATTCAGTGGGTGCTAGATAAATTTGAGAGTTGGTATTCTCTGCAAGTTGGTGCTTGTAATTCAGAGGTTGTAGCCTCATTAGAATAGAAGCTCAAAGAAAGAGAATATGTAAAAAAGTTGAAGCTTGCTTGACATCCTAAGTAGAAGAGGTTTTTTCCCTTTATGGGTTTCCTCATGAAATCCGTGTGTCTATTTACTTTGTGTGATTGAATGTTGATGGTTTTCTTTACATATTAAATCTATTGTAACAAATTTTCTGCTAGCAAAGAATGAACATAAAATTCATCATAACATAATGACTTTCATAAAACATCAATGATGAAAGTTTTAATATTGTATAAAATTGTTTAAGCACAGAGAACAACGGATTCACCCCCCCTCTCAGTTATTTGAACACTTTCAACAATTGGTATGAGAGTCGGTTCCTTTCATCTAAGGAAGATCTAATAAAGATTAAACATGACAAGTCATGACAATTCAACCAGTAAAGCTCCTCTATTTGATGGAACAAATTATTCTTTTTGGAAAGTTAGAATGAGAACATACCTAATGTCTTTAGGTGCTGATCTTTGGGAAGTGGTAGAATCTGGATATACAAAACCTATTGTACTAGCTTCCAAAGATGATAAGCTAGAGTTTAGTTGTAGTGCAAAATCAATGAATTCTATATTAAGTGGTCTTTTAGAAGCTGAGTTTGTAAAGGTAATCCATTTTGAATTTGCAAAAGAAATGTGGGATAAACTCATTAGTAGCTATGAAGGAAATGAAAAAGGAAAAGATTCCAAACTTCAGACTTACAGACTGAAAATTGAACAACTAAAGATGAATGAGGATAAGACTTTTAGTAAATATTTTCTAAGAATTGAAGAGCTTGTGAATGCCATGAAGGTTCTTGGTGAGAAGATTGGGGAAGCTCCTCTTGTTCAAAATATTTTGAGATCTCTACCTGATAAGTTCAATCCAAAAGTCTCTGCAATAGAAGAAATGAATGATATGAAAATGTTATCTATTCATCAACTTCTAGGAACTTTAACTGCCTATGAAATGAGGATCAGTAAAGATAAACCTACCATTAGAGAAGCTTCTTTTAAAGCAGACAAACATGCAAATTCTGAAATGGAAGAAATTGAGGAAAAATTTGTAAGAAGAGTGAAAAATGGATCAGGAAAATATAAAGGGAAGTTTCCTTTTAAATGTTTCAACTATTGTAAGGTAGGACACTTTGCATCTAAATTCCCTTATAGGGAAAAAGGTCAGAATTCTGTTGATGAAGAGAAACACACATTTAAGAGATACTGTCACGTCCCTGGTTTTGACCCTGTTTGCATGATGTATATAATGTAATTAATCGTGGTGAGGAGTTAAAGGCAAAATCCCCACCATTGATTTGGTTGTGTATGTTTCGGCAATGGGGATAATTGCCAATGGTATGTCATGCCATCTGACACATTATTATGGTTGCCATCATGTAAACATGCACATCAATTAAAATAAACCACAACTAGCTACAGCAGTGCAACATTGAATGAAAAGGGCATGGTTCCAAAGGATAAGGGGTGGGGGATGTCAAACCTTGGTTTATGGGGGAAAAACCCATGTGTTGCCACCTTTCTTGTGTCACCAACCCCCTTCAATGTCTTGACTTTGTTAGTTGGGGGCAGTTATTGGATGAGGAAACGTGGGCATGGGAAAACGTGGGTTTTGACAGGCTGCTGTCAATTTGGACGGTACGCATGCCCAGTGGAGAACCTTCATTTCTCTCACACCAGTATTCATTCTCCTCCCCATCCCGTTCATTTCACCACACACAGCGGCATCTGTGGAGGCTCATGCAGAGCCGTGGTTTATTCTTCCTCACGCGGAGGGAAAGTCTGTTCATCCTCGCGTGCATCGGATGGTCTGTTCTTCCTCACACGGAGGGAAAGTATGTTCATCCTCGCGTGCATCAGATGGTCTGTTCGTTCCTCATGGTGATCGGTTTACCTCACGCAGGGAGATTTTTCCTCTTGCAGCCTTACCTTCTCATGTAGCCAGGAGGGGAGCTGCGTATCGATGGTCATTTACGTTTTCCCACAGAGTGGAATCGGGTATGTTTTTCCCTGTGCTTTGTGCTCCCTGATTATATTTTGGGGCTGCTGTCTTCCCCACATTTTGTTGGCTATGGTGTCCAAATTCATTTTGGGCCACTGAGGATTGCTAATTCATTGGTCGAATTCTCTCTTGTCTGTCCACACTAGGAGTTGGCCCTCCTCTGTTTGGGATTGTGTAAGTTGCCCAGCATTACCCTGGGGGATGGTGTGTGCTATGGTCTATTGAGTCCTAGTTTGTCGGCTGAGTTTTTCCCTGTTTTGGGGCTGTGAATGTCTGCTATCATCCACCGTATGTTTTGGCTACTAGAGTACCCTGGTTTGGGTGTTGTTGCTGAGTTGTTTTGGCCACGTTAGGTCCAAGAACAACTCTATGTTGTCTGGTGGACTTGAACGGTGTCTCACCTTTCGTTTGGGACTGTCACCGGTTACCTTTGCTTCTTCACAGAGCTGTGAAGGGATTGTTTTGCTGCGTGTATGCAGTGGTTGGTCTTCAGACTGTGCTGGCTTGGCCGATCTATTGATGGCCTGGTAAACCCAGCGGTGTTGGTTTGGCTGATTGTGTCCCCTTGGCTATATGTAAGCCTGCAATTTACCCTTAGTCCTTGAGGAATCATGCCCATCTCAGGGGTGGCAACGTTGCTGAGAGATTGATGAGCACGTTGGCCTATGGTTGGGTGGAACATTGCAGTGACGTAGTTGGTTGCGGGACTCTTCATCAAAAGTTAAGTACTGCTACTAATTCATCTCTGCAATTTATATATATTGATGGAAAATGAATTACAATGAACATGTGGAATGCTGGTTTATGAATATGTATGCTTTCACTGAATGATTGAGGAATTACGCATCTTGTATGATGTTTTATACATCTTGTTATGCATGTTGTTCAAGTTTTTAATATCAGCATTTAACCTGTTTATGTTCATGGGGCTGTTTGCTCGGTTGTTACGGTGTTGGTCGCGTCCTCTTCGACGATGCGAGGGATGGGGACTTGATAGATACAATAAAGACAATAACTACAAAAATAAAAGTTTGTGTGCAAATGATGTTGATCCCTTAGAAGTTACAGACAACGAGTCATCTTGTGAAGATAAAATGAATGATTTTATGCTTATGGCCATAGAATATCTCGAAGGTGAATATTATGAAAGTGATATAAACAATGAAGATGTTGTAGTTGATATGGAAGGTGAGTTGATTAGAGAATTGGAAGAAATTGATAGAATCAGAGTAAAGAAGAGAAAACAAAACAATTGCTAATGCAGTATGAAAAGAATGCTAAAGAACCTAGTACAGATTGTATCTTGTTAAAGGTATAACTAGAAGAAACAAAGAAAATAAGCGATGTTCTAAAAGAACAATTATAACAAAAAAAGATGAGATGTGAAGCATTAGAGGAATAAGTAGTAAAATTCAGAAAAGAATTGGAGAAATTTTAATCTTTGCATCATCAAAACTTGTCAAGTATTAAATATTAAGAAGAACTAAATAATATTATAAGTAAGCAAAGATCTCCTTTGCTCAATACTGTTCTAGGTTATGAAGAAGGTATAAGTAGCATTCAATCAGAAAATAAGGAAACAACTAAGGTGATTAACTTTCAAAAAAACAATCAGTCAGAGTACACAAAGTCATCAAATTTCATCAAAGCTGAAGCAAATAAAAACAACAATGAAGTTAAACTAATTAGTGGTAAAGATGATATAGCTACAGGAACAGATAACAATGCTCCGCAGTCAAGAAAGCATGAAGAAGAGGTAAAGAACAGAATGACAAGGCAATCTATTTCAAGAAAACCACCAAGATTCAGGTACCAAACTTTTTTCAATGGTTACTGTTATTGTTGTTCTGAATTTGGTCACAAAGCTGTAAATTGTGTTTTTAAATTTAAAAACATACAACAAAGAATGTCTAGCTATAATCAAATGCTTCAACATAGAGTGAAACAACCAATGAGAAAACAATAACATAATTCTACTCCATCTCCAACTAGAAGAAGAGCTCATGCAAGAAACGCCAATTCTTTTGAGCTTTTGTACAACATGCCAGAATGTTATATTTGTCATAATTTTGGACACAAGGCCATAGATTGTTATTTAAATATTTATGAATCAGATTCAAGCATAGATTATTCAGTTAAAAAAGAAAAATTATGGAAGAAGAAAGAAACCAACCAGTGTGGTTAGTGCTTTCTGCTCAAAGACAAAAGGACCCCTGGTATATTGATAGTAGATGTTCCAAACACATGATTGGGGATAAAAGTAAATTTTTGTCTCTGAGTGAACACAAATCAAGAGATGTAACTTTTGGAAATGATTGTCTAGGGAAAATCAGAGGAAACAGATTGGTAAGCCTGAATAGTGGTAAAGGGAAAGCTCAAGATGTATTGTTCGCAGATGGCTTGAAGCATAATCTTCTTAATGTCAGTTAGGTATGTGACAAAGGATGTGGAGTTGTTTTCACCTCTAAAGAGTGCAAAATAAAATATGTATCTTCAAGACAATTGGTTTCCAGAGGTATAAGAACAGAAAACAATGTCTATGTTTTGAAAGAAGATAAGGAATCATGTCATATAAGCAAGTATGATGAGATTTGGATATGGCATAGAATATTTGGACATTTGAATTTTGATCATTTAATCAAGCTTAGAAACAATGGAGCATTAAAATATTTTCCAAGGATATCAAAACATGTGATTCTGTATGTAAACCCTCTCAAATGGGAAAAATGACTTGAACACAATTTAAAGCCAAGAGCTTTACATCAATAGATAAACCTCTTCAATTAGTGCATATGGATTTATGTGGGCCATCAAGAAAGGAAGGCACAAGAAAACAAAACTATTTTATGCCGGTTATTGATGATTATTATAGACTAACATGGGTTGCTTTTCTGAAAGAAAAATCTGAAGCATTTGAAAAATTCAAAGTATTTAAGACTCTGACTGAGAATCAAACAGGGAAAATATTAAAAGCAGTAACATCTAATAGAGGAGGAGACTTATGTTCAAAGGACTTCAAAGAATTATGTGATGAACAAGGAATCAAAATAGAATATACAATTCCAGTGACTCCACAACAAAATGGAGTAGTTGAGAGACAGAATATATTAGTTCAGCAAATGGCAAGGTCAACAATGAATGAAAGAAATATTTCTCAAACATTCTGGGTAGAGGCAATTCACACATCTGTTCATATTCTTAACAAAGCTCTCTTAAGGCCAAAAATTGATAAAAATCGTTATGAATTGTGGTTTGGGATACCTGCTTCAATCAAGCACTTTAAAGTCTTTAGAAGTAAATGTTATATCAAAAACAATGATGAACATCTTGGCACATATGATGATAGGGCTGATGAAGGTATTTTTTTTGGGTATGCCACAAATAGTAAAGGATACATATGCCATTAGAAGAAGTTACATAAAATGGTTGATAGTATTGATATTAAAGTTAATGAAGGTATGCTTGTAAAAGACACTCAGATAAGTAGTGTTGAATCAAATATAGAGGATATAGATGAAGATGAAGAAGAATAGGTCCAAGAATCAGAAAAGGAAGACTCTGAGTCAGATAATCAAGGTATAGATTCACAACAATAATTAGTAAAACCCCCTTCAGTAATTAATCAAAAAAATCATCCTGAAAGTAAGATTATTGGTAATAAGAACAAAGGTGTAGAGACAGGAAGAAAGTTACTCAAGGATTCAGAACAATATCACATTGCTTTTCTATCTATAATAGAACCCAAGAATTTTTATGAAGCCAGTGAAGATGAAGATTGGATAAAAGCCGTGAATGAAGATCTTGATCAGATTGAAAAGAATAATACTTGGGAACTTGTTCCTAGACCAATAGAAAAGAATGTGATTGGTTCCAAATGAGTGTTTAAAAATAAATTGAACAAGGAAAAATTGTGAGGAATAAAGCTAGATTGGTTTGTAAAGGGTATGCTCAAATTGAAGGACAATATTTTGATGAAACCTTTGAACCTGTGGCAAGAATGGAAGCTATCATAATGTTTCTTGCTTATGCCTGTCACAAGAAGTTCAAAACTTATCAGATGGATGTCAAGTCAGCATTCATCAATGGAGATCTAGAAGAAGAATTTTATATGGAACAACCTGAAGGATTCTCACTAATAGACAATCCCGATCATGTCTGCAAACTAAAGAAGGCTCTGTATGGATTTCAACAGGAACCAAGATCTTGGTACTATAGATTAGACAAATATTTACAAGAAAAAGGATTCAAGAAAGGCACTATTGATAGTAACATGTACATAAAAATAGAAGGTGATGACTTATTAGTTGTTTTGGTTTATGTTGATGATATTATGTTTAGATGTACTAATGATTCTTCTATTCAATTGTTTTCTAATGCCATGCAATCTGAGTTTGAAATGTCCATGATTGGAGAACTGTAATATTTTCTTGGTATTCAAATCACTCAGAGTTCTGAAGGTCTATTTATCTCTCAAAAGAAGTATCTGAAGGAGATGTTGAAGAGATTTCATATGGAGGATGCTTCACCTGTTAGTACCCCTATTGGCTGCAAACTTAGCAAAGATGAAATTTCACTTGATGTCGATCAAAGAACATATAGGTCAATGATAGGAAGTCTTATTTACATCGTTGCATCTCGTCCTGATATTATGCATGTTGTTGGAATTGTAGGAAGATTTCAGTATGCTCCTAAACAAAGTCACTTGGTAGCTGTAAAGAGAATTTTTAAATATCTGAAAGGAACAATGACTTATGGTATCTGGTATCCTAGAAATTAAAATTTTCAATTAATTGCATATTCAGATGCTGACTGGGAAAATTGTTTGGATGAGGGAAAAAGCACAAGTGGAGGTGTATTCTTCTTAGGTGATTCATTGGTAGCATGGATGAATAAAAATCAAGGTTCAATATCCTTGTCTACTACTTAAGATAAATACATTGCTGCTTCCACTTGTTGTACACAAGTACTATGGATGATTCATACTCTTGCAGATTTGGAGGTGAAATATATTGAACCCATCCCCATTCATTGTGACAATACAAGTGCTATTAGTGTTTCTAAAAATCATGTCCTGCATTCCAAGACTAAGCACATCCTGACCAAGTATCATTTTCTAAGAGAGCAAGTCACAAACATAGTGGTTCAATTGAATTTCATTTCTTCTACAGAACAAACTACTGATATCTTTACTAAACCATTATCAAAGACTCAGTTTGAATATCTCCACTAGAAATTGGGTGTTATACCCTATTCCAACTAATCTCCTCACTTTTATAGGAGGATCTTGTGTTTATTGAACATCTTATAGGAATTTGAAGTGATTTCAAGTTATTTTATCAAAAAAAAAAATTGAGTTTATCTTGACAGGGGGAGCTGTGTTGTACGCAGTATCTTTGACATTGATGTGAAAGGGGGAGAAGTTCATGTAATTTGGAAAAGTTGCAATTGGAAGATCAGAAGAAGGTGTTTCAGAATTTTGGGTTACCATCAATGCCAAAGGGGGATATTGTTGGCTAGACTAGCACAAAGGTATTCTAGTTGTCATTGATGGTAATACAAATTCAGATTAGAACGACAGAAGCACAAGGTGTTCCAGAGTCAAATCAGAAGAAGGTGTTCTAGAGTTTTGGGTTGCCATCAATGCCAAAGGGGGAGATTGTTGGATAGACTGGAATAGAGGTATTATGGTTGTAATTGATGGAAATACATATTCATATCAGAAGGATAGAAGCACAAGATTGAAAGAGATGCATGCATACTTGGTGGATTTTTTGTTTGAATATCAAGTGGATTTTTGGTTTCATGCCGCAACGGCGGGTGGACTTTTTCTTTCGAGCCTCTACGGTGGATGGTTCCGAATGATGGATGGCTCCTGAATTTCAAGCCACTATGGCAGAAGGCTCCTGACGTTTAAGCCTCTATGGTGGATGATTCCCGACATTCGAGCCACTACGGCGGATGGTTCCTGACGTTCGAACCGCTACGGTGGATGGTTCCTGACGTTCGAGCCGATACACTGGATGGTGCTATGGTGGATCGTTCTACGATGGATGAGCCACTAAGATGAATGGTTCTACAACAGATGGTTCTGTGATGGATGAGCTGCTATGGTGGAGGGATTATCATTTTTGAGCCACAATGGAAAGTGATTGTTTCAGTTTGATTGACGGGTAAAATCCTGATTTTTCTTTTTTCTGCTACAACGGATGGCTTCTTAGGTTCATGAACACTACGACAGTTGATATTTTTTTCATGTATTTGTTGCTAAAGAACGATGGGGGCTTACACAGCCTAAGAAATAGGTCATGTTCTAGTATAAAAGAAGTATCGCGAAGCACATAAAGGATTAAATCATGAAAATGCCAAAAAACGTTATGTGTTTATTCTAACGGTTGAGATTCAGTACTCAACCTAATCTAATGGTTTCTATTCCTCCTCTATTCTAAACCAATCTCGATCAGTCTAATGGTATCAATTTTAGTTACAAGAAGTTATATAATTATAACTGATTCTTGATTGGGGATATGAAGTGTTGGGAATTTGAATCGACTCTGATGGATGTGCATAAATGTGAGCTGAAATGAACAGAGTTTAAAAAAAGATGTTCAAAGGAGATACTGAACTCTACAAGTGGAGAAGAATGATCAAAATAATAAAGAGAGAGAGAAGATCAGAAGATTGAGGATGCACAAATCAAAGAATAAGCAATGAAAGAACCAGAGAATGTGTAGCAGAGGCACAACTAATGAGGAGTAGAGATAAAGAATACCAGAAGAAGAATAAAGACAAATGCTGAAAATAAAAGAATAGAGAAGGTGTAGAATGAAAGAAGAGTAGAATAATAGAACAAAAATGAAGTGGTAAGCATAATTATATTATCTTCAATGTATTGTGTTGATTCAAAGTAATTCTAGCAAAACAAGGTGGTAGGGAGGTGCTAGGGAGGATTGTTTTCATCAAGATTCAGTGGGTGCTAGATAAATTTGAGAGTTGGTACTCTCTGGAAGTTGGTGCTTGTAATTTAGAGGTTGTAGCCTCATTAGAGTAGAATCTCAAAGAAAGAGAAGATGTACAGAAGTTGAACCTTGCTCGACATCCTAAGAAGAAGAGGTTTTTTTCCTTTATGGGTTTCCTCATGAAATCTATCTTTGTGTACTTTGTGTGATTAAATGTTGATGGTTTTCTTTACATATTAAATCTTCTGTAACAAAGTTTCTGCTACCAAAGAATGAACATAGAATTCATCATAACATATTGACTGTCATAAAAAATCAAGGATGAAATTTTTAATATTGTATAAAATTGTTTAATCACAGAGAATAACTAATTCACTCCCCCCCCTCTTAGTTATTTGAACACTTTCAACATGTTCTAGGTGTGAACTAGACAAAATAACTAGATATCTTGTTGAATCAACTCTCCTTAGTCTAAACCATAGCATATCATTGCATGAAGGAAAATAAAGTTAGCCTAAGGTAAAAACTATGTACTAATGTTGTATTACTTCTCCTACACCTCCCCTTAATCCATACTTAGTACAATTTAATCAAAAATATTTTCTAAGGCCTTGGCAACTAAGGCATAAGTCACCTTTTACAACAATGTTTATTGATCCATGTAACCGAGGTAAGGAGGAAAACCTCATGGGAAAAAACCTCCCCTGAAAAATGGATATGACAGAGATAAAAAGGTATTCAAAAGGTCCTCTTCTTCACATAAATGATCTGAAAGAACAACTTCTTGGTGATGGACTTGGTGAAGATGTTGTGGATTCCAAGATCATGCATCAATCCATCAAAGTGTTGTAAACAAAGATCATGTGGAGAGGACCTTTGATGGTAATCATTTGATGATGGAGGGGCGCCATAAGAATGTATTTTTCTACAAGCATACTCTGATATAATAACATAATAAACCATGGAAAAAATATATTTGCAAACTATTTCCCAAATAACATCAAAAGATTCAAGAAAATATGCATTATGTGTAGTTGTCATATCATGAATAAAACCATGAATCTTCCTCCCAATTTGATGAATAACATTCATAACTTTGTAAAAAATCTCATGAGGTTCTAAAATATCAGAATACATGTCATACATACAAGAAAATATCAGAGTTATGGTGTCTCCATGAGCGAATCGATCAATAGGTATAGAAGAGTGAGCAACTAGATCACAATTGCAATTGAGCGAACCTAGAAGGTATGGATACTTGAGATTTGAACCATGGGTGGTGAAAGAAATTACATACATATGGAAAAAAATTCCCATTAAGTCCAATGATATGTATTTAAAACCAATGAAATACATACAAGACATAACAACATTATATACAAGAGACATAGCATTTGAAACTAGGCAATTTTTTGAATTTCCAACTACTAAACTTGAGGGTTGTTGTGTCTTTCGGTCATGAAATGGTTGGAGAAATGAGTCAATGACTATCATAGGATGTATATCAGAATGTATATCATCTTCAAAATCAGAATTGGAAAGATCTGATTGGATTGGGAAAGATATTTCAGAAGGCACATCAAAATCTAGTGAAAAATGACTATTTTTGGGAGGAAGCTTTGATGAACTGACTAGGAATTTTTCCAAGGAAGGGATGGAGGTTTCAGGTTCTGATATATCATAATATGAATCAGAAACATAGAAAATAGAATTGGGTTTTACCCATGCTCCCAATGCATGCTTAGACTTACCATTTCATTGCTTGTGCTCCCATCTTTTTGCAAATTCTGAAAGAGCAATATGGTTCTCCTCAAGGAGCTTGGTCAGGATGTCCATATTATTTCTAAAGCAAGCTTTCTCAAGATGTGAAACTTTGTAATAATCACATGTGGGTATTTCTCTCTTGTTTCTCCTTCTCCTTGATCTCGAGCTCCCATCAGTAGAACTAGAGCTTTCTGAACTTGATACTTTCTTCTCTTTCTCCTTTTGCTTCAAATATTTCTTATTGCTCTTGATTTGATACACCAGAAACAAGGGATTAATATTTGGATTTGATTATGGTACCCATTCGTATGATATTTTCCTGCTCTTGAGTCAAAGACTCCATGAAATCTTCTAGTGCAGGAATCTTCTGATTTCTAGTTGTAAGTTTACTGGAGTGAAATGTCAAAACATATACAGAATACTCTGGCCCCAACTTAGAAAGGATGGACAAGATAATGTGATAATCTTTCTTCTCTATGCGACACTGTTTAGTTGAAGTACTAGTGCTTTAAGGCTTGGTGAAGAAGTCTTCAAAGGTCTCGTAGTGAGATGGGCTTAGTGACATTAGCTGATTCTCAAGCTGATGGCCTCTCATTTCATCTGTCTTCCCGAATAGTGACTCAAACTTGACCCAAAATTCATTCGATATGCCAAGAATTTCTATATGAAAGAGAATTTCTCTTGAAGTGTCGAAGCATAGCATACTGAATGCCTCATCAAGTCATAGCTAGTTGTGGGTATTTTTATTAATTTTCATATTTACATGATGTCCAAAATTATAATGTGCCTAGATAGCATGAAATACCACACGAATCGATTTTAATTGCCAAACAAAATAACGCTATTTACATCATATACATTTTAGAGCAAACAGGGTCAAAACTAGGGTGTTACATTATCTCTCGATTATTAAAGATCCAAAAGATAGCTAAGCGGACTAAAAAAAGGAAGGCTTACCATTTCCAATCCTAAATCTATTTATAGGCCTGCTCCTTTACATTAGTGGTCCACTTAAGTCAACTTACTAACTGCTTGTACCAAAATCTACCAAATCATCACCACAATCCACATAATATGGTCAAAATATTCAAAATATGACCAATCCACCTTGCGTGCCAACTTTCACCTTTGCGTGGCATCTTTGAACTTGCGCGAAATCCTCAATTATACATAGCTAAATATCCTCAAAACTTCCTACCAATAGGGCCCCAACACAATATTGTGGTTCACCCTCGAGCCACATCAGCTGGAAATGGTGTAACTTCTAATATTTATCTTCAAATATTCATACTATTGGGTGCTCTCTTTAAGCTAATCCTTGATTTTCTTGCTAATTTTCTCGATTTCTATCACTTCTCGCTCCAATGGATGCTTAGAAATATTTGTAGTGACATCCCTTAGTCCATCTTGAACTTCCTGCAGCACTAAATTGTCTTTACCGAGAGCTGCACACCGATGTCTTGATGAATTCATCCAACTGTGCTGTGAGCTTTTGTTGATGTTCCCTATCCTTTGCAACTCATTGTTGTAAATCCTTTAGTTCTGTTTTCTTCATGATTTGCACAACTAGGGGCATCAATTTGAGCGATGTCCTCAGGGTGGCCAATTATCCCTTACCTTCTTACAACTGTGTGGTGAGATTCTCCAACTTTGCATCCTAAACTACACTTCCCCAAAAGTTTTTAGTTGCGTCTATTACTCGTTTAGCTTCTTGCTACATATCTTCCACCTACATCACTAAGTCCTCAATGGTGCTTTTCCATTCAGAATCCTACTCTGGTGGTGTGCATGGATACACCATCTCATGCAGATCTTCATTGTCGCACTTATGCTATGCAATTACGGCTCTAAACCGTTGCACTTTCTCTCCTGCATCCATATCTACAATGATTTCTGGTATTTGTTGGAAAGCAACAAAAAATTCCTGCTTGAGGGACACCCTGTTGTCCCAGAGTTGTGATTTCTCCACTGTCAACCATTGCTACTCCTTCTTTAGGTCCTCAATATCCTTCATTGCCTCTTCTTCTTTCTCCTACGACCTCAATAGGTTGTCTCTAATAACTTTCTCCCGCTCAACTAAATTGAGTCGCAACCATCTACAACTGAACCAATGTCTATGTTGAAATTTCATTAAGGTCTAGTGAGAGGTCCTAAAATTATTGAACTGAGGTGTTGATGCGCTCACTGTTGGTCTCGATCGCACGCGAAAGAATTTGAACATTCCTGACCTGCTTCCCAGTGCCGATGGACCCAACCTTATGCAAAACACCTTCCCTGAGTGCCCTGTTGAAAACTGCATCCATCAATGAATTAAGGTGAGTGTTTACCTCACCAAATTTTTTAGTCTCTTTCTTCTTCATTTGTTATTCCTTCACATCAGTCGCTGTGGTGATTTCCACAATAATACCGCTTACTTTATCCTCGGTTATTGGTGTTGTGCTATTGGACATGCCCTGCTCTTGTCGCTTCTTCATTCATGATTCCTTAAAATCCTACTCTGCCTCTGAGTCAGTGGAGGTTCTAGTTTATGCTTCATCTGACTCGTGCTCTCTTTGTAGGTCTAGGAGAGGATCCACCAGAACATTAGTTGGTGAACCCATCAACAGTTCCTCTGTGCTAACAGGTTCACGCCACTCCACATATGATAGGTTGTAAAGTGTGGGAAACCAGTACTTTTCGGTGTATCTTCACACCTATACATGAATAACATGTGGCCCTATTCAAAACTGACCCACGCATTGATATTTCATCATTGCCTCTTATGATAATCACAGAACCTTTACAGCTGCCACTTGCAGTGCCTCCCAATACTTCCATAATTGTATTAAGAATTCCTTGAGTCGTTCCAAGTCCTTAACATACCACAAGTTCTAGTATCACGCTCCTTTGCATACCTTGGCCACCTCAACCTCCATGCCTTGGTAGTATTCAATCTCCATCTAAGCAACTACTATGATCGGAATGAGTATCCAGTTATAGGTAAATGACCGCTGTCCCACCTGTACTATGAGCGCATTATTTTACAATTGGTTCATCAAGAACAAAAACTTGTTCATATGAACCCCTTGCACACACTACTCTACACATGCTATGACCCCTAAATTGCATTGGTTGGGTTGGTTCTTTTTGACTATCTTGCTAGTCATAATCCTTGTTGAGATGTGAACATCCTGTTCACTAATGTTGTCAAGTATGTATGCATGCTCTTCGCACTACAATTTGTATCTGCCATCTTCTTGTCATTTTCCTTCCCCCAAAAATATTGCGATGGGTGAGGCCCCTCCTTAGGCATCCTCGTAATCTATGAAATTGGTGCAATGGTGACTGGTATCAATCGATTCAGCCACAAGTAGCCTCCATGGAAGCACACTAATAGCTACTTCATGCATGCATTGGTTTCCACCAACCTATTGAAATGTGGCACGTTGATGAGGCCCAACATCTCCTATCTCTCCAATTCTCATGCTACTAGGATGCTTCCTGCTCCATTCACTGGTATAAATGGGTCTATAGTGATTTCGGTTGATGCAAGAAGATCATAATTATCATATCTCATTTTCATGATAGAGGGCATGATGTCCATGGTGCATAGCATTCCCTACGATATTGTCGGTATCCTGACTGGGTACCTCTAGTTCATTGTGATTTTCCTTGGCTTTGCATCTAGTTGGCATGGTGAAACATAGCTAGGGATTTCCGCAGTGGAGACCCTAATCTGTCCCATGGATTCCTTAGCCCCAGATGTCGATGGTTCCTTTTGCTGGACCACCTCTTCTGGTTCTCGTGCAAAATTTCTGATCAACCACTTCTTCTGCATCTAGGAATTTGGCCGCTAAGCCCCTTTCTTCTTCTTATAGATAGAAAATGAACCCACTGGCATGCTGGGGACTTATTTCTCAATGGTCACTCCTACAATTGGTGAATCTCTCCCTCTTGAATTCTCTATATGTATCAGCTCACTCGACATGCTGCACAAGTTCTCACAAGTTCACAATGCATCACCTCAACCTCACTCTACTCTGCAACTCAAATGCACAACACAACACAACACTCCACAAAAAATATGCAACTAAGTTGACAACTCAATCATTCACAATGGTGAATTCCAGCTGTGTCCTCCCCCTTCTTATAGTGCTGATTGATATTTCAATCATTATGAACAAATCATTATGATCTCTTAATCATTACGACCAAATACTACATTAATCACCCGAATCCGTCGTCGATCCTCCTAATCCAATGGTCAAATCTGTCATTAATGTGAATCCCATCCAAGAGCATTGTCGGTTAATTATTTTAACTACTGAATTTATTGCTCATTTGAATCTATCGTGAACCTGTAGTCATCGTGATATGACTCCCTAACTGTGATGCTGACTCCTCTACTTGTGCAGCCACTTACCTCTAGTGTGTTGTCCTCTTAACTACCATCTGATGCAAAAACAATTTTTTTTCAACTACATAGTGCTGCATGCTTCATGCACCACCAAGCCTGTCTTGTAGGGCTTCATCCTACTACCATTTACTAACTTAGGAAACATTGCACCATCTAATTGTTGCAAATGTATTGTACCTCATGCATTAATGGAACTAATAACATATGGACCTAGCCAAAGCATCTACAACTTACCTGGATGTTTGGCGAACTTGCTGTCATACATTAGCACTAGGTCCCCTTGTTGAAAGTTTTTATTTTTGATATGTTGATCATGCCAAGCGTTCTAGTGATCCTTATCAATGTGTTGGTGAAAACATGCAACAAAGAGATCTTGCTTGAGATGCACCAACTACGCTAGGAATTTTGCTAATGCTCCCTCATCATCTATTCATGTCACTGCAACAATGCACAAAATTGGAACGATGTACTCTATTGGAATGAATGTCTCTTTTCCATACACCAACTTAAATGGTGTCTGGCTTTTCAACCTTTTGCAAGTGGTGCGATATTCCCACAAGACAATTGGAATCTATAAATCCCAATCATCATGGTTTTCATTACATACCTTTGTGGGTGCATGCTCCAACACCTTATTGAATGCCTCAATTGTCCCATTTGCTGGTGGGTGATAAGGGGTACTCTTCTTATGCTATATCTGAAGCTCCACTGTCAACGCACTGACTGTGAAATTGATAAATTGATTCCCTTGATTGATCATCAATATCATTGGACACCCAAATCAAGTAACAATGTTTTCAAAGAGGCATCTACAACTAGTGCGACTTCTGCCCATCTTGTCAAATAATTCATTGCTATGATGATATACCCAACACCGGTTCTCTTTCCAGGTGGGTTGATTGGTCCCACAAAGTGCACTTCCCATTTATGAAATGGTTGTAGTGTCACCTGAGGTACTAATGGAATCTCATCCCTCCTTGATAGTTTCCTAGTTTTTTGACAAACATTGCAAGACTATGCATAGTCTATTACATTATCATTCAGATTCGACCACCAAAGCTCTACGCGGAGCACCTTCCTAGACGTAGCACAAACTCCATAGTGTCCACCTAAAACTCTTGCATGTGCTTTTTCCAATACATGTCCCTATTCATGTGGTAGGACACATCACTATAATATCTCATCTAGTCCTAGCTTTTAGAGTTGTCTAGTGATCAACTAGAAATACGCGGCTCGAACAACTAACTGCTTCTTATGATTTGTAGCAAGGACTTCTGGTGTCGTTCCTGTCATAAAAAACTTAACTATTGGCTCATAGTATTCGTCAACCATATCGACTCTAAATAATTATGCATTAGGTAACCCATCTTCAATGTTCATTGGTTCTTCACTGGACTGAATTCACAATAAGTGATATGGGCCTACATTTAAGCGACCTGGATTTACAATTATCTCAAAATCAAACTCTTGAAAGAGAAGGAGGTAACGAAATATCTTCCCCCCCAACACAGGATTATTCACCAGGTATTTCAAAGAGGAGTGATCCATGAACATCTTGAAATGAACTCCCAATAGGTAATGTCAAAACTTTTGTAATACATATACCATTTCCAACCCTTCCCTTTCTGTGGAGGTGTAATATTTATCCACAGATGATAGCTTTTGACTAGCGAAAGAAATTGGGTTATCAATATCACCTTCTCCTGGCTGTGCCAACACCACTCCCATCACAGTTGAAAATGCATCAATGTGAAAATGGAACTCCTTCAACTAATCAGGAAAAACCACTATTGGTGTGGAATCCATCTCTTAGCACTTGTGCTAAACTTTGGATATTTTTGCATAGGAAGATGCACTATTTCCCCTGCAAAGGTCTAGATCAGTGAAACTGAAGGGGGTATAGGAAAAAAAAATTCATGTGTAATGATTTGGAGATTGATTGGGAATATTTCCCTAAAGATGAAGAGAAAAATGGATTATCCCATGGTGTGGCATGAGCAAACATCTAGGATCCTAGAGTTATGACACTACATTTTGGTTCAAACATGAAAATCCACTCACAATTATACAGTGGAAAAATGAATGGCGTAGATCCATGGTAAAGAAAATCGACAATTGATAATGATTTCACCAAGGAAAGAAGTGATTTTTTAATCGAGGATTGAATTTTGTAGAAAATATTAAATGATGACGAAGATCAACTGTCAGATGAGCAGGTGACGCAGATTGACAGATGAGGAAGATTTCGTTGTGGAAATATGCATGAAGGATTGAGCTTTGGAGATGTGTGAAATCAGTTAGGATTCCCATGTTTCAACGATCAAATATTGGATGTTGTCCAAGATCAATGGAGGATGGGGATTTCGTGTAGTCAACATACATGGAAAATAACTTGTGTCAAAGCTGTGAAATCTTGTATGGTATTCCTATTCCAATGGTCACAATATTAAGTGTGCCATATCTATGGTGGCGATGCGTTTCACAGCAAAGAGATGCAAGAGAGATAAAGGCATGTCGGAGCTATGAAATATCGAGGGACTCGCATAGTTTAATGGTCGATATTCTAGATGGGAAATATCTATGGAGGAGAATCATTTCACTTCCCAAACATGTACAAGAGATAATACTATGAGGGGATGCGAAGTATTGGTCAAACACACACTTTTGAATGGTGGATATCTAGCAGATATTCAATCAATGGCCCTAGATGATTTCATTACGAGGAGGTCAACGAAGGTTAAGAGGATGAGGTGATGCAAAATATGGTAGAGCCTACACTCTTGGGCGACGGAGATATGGCAGAGGTTAGATCGATGGTCCAGGATAGTTTCACGATGGAGACATGCATGACAGTAAAAATGATGAGGAATCATGGAATTGGGAAGAGGCCACACATTTTAATGGTTGAGATTGCTCGCAGAGGATATCTATGGACCTGGTTTGTTTCATAGTTCAAAGATGCTAGGGGAAATAAAAATAAAGGGGCTGCAAAATGGATATTGAGGCAGATAACATCGATGACGTAGATTTCATCTTGGAGAGATCAATGGTTAGGAAAGGTGACATCCTTGGACGGGTTAGATTATTGAATATTTAGATCAACAAATAGAAAATCGTTTCACGAAACAAAGATGCGAGATGGGTAAGGGTATAAAAAAGTATAAAGAGTACCATGCACATGAATTTGTGGCATTATTCTTTTCTCCAGAGCATCGAAAAGAGAGATCTCGAACAATGCAAGAGCAACCATCTCACACAATGATGTTCAACCACCTGTCAAAATCACCAGGTAGACCATTCGTCCCCTCCTAAACTATGAAATGGTTCAAGTTGACGATATGGAAGTTCAGAACCTAGAAGGTCAGAAAGTAGAAGAAGCTTTCGAATATAGGGATGCTGAGGTATTCGATACACTACTGTTAAATGGTCCCATCAGTGAGGTTAAAGAGAAGCTAAGACTGCTTAAAGAGAAGGGAATCGATGTGCATAACATCCATCAGTCCTTATTTCACCTTTTCACAACAGGCCAAAACCCGGATTGCCCTTAATTTGTTTCCTGGTGCACCAACAATTACTCTCTTTCTGAGAGAGTGATTATGGAAGTTACCAGCTCTACATTCCAATGCCCTGTCATCCCACTAGCTGTTAGGAAATCCTTATGAGTCTCTGAGGATTTTCCCTAAAATCCCAGGACAATAAAGAAGAATTTATACTTCACTTATTCAAGGAGTATTTCGGTAGAAAAGAAGCAAGATTTATTTAATAAATGCTTCAAACTCGATTTAAATATACTGGACCAACCATTTCCCCTTGATTCCAACCTATTTGACGAGGAAACCCAATGCACTGTTACTTTGCTAAGCCAGTTGCTAGGTCTAAACAACGAAAAATACATCACCAAGCCTCTCATGAGTTTTCTTTTTCTACTAATCACTTTCCCAACCAAGTCCAATGATCCAAGTCACACTTTACAAGTTTCATGTCTTAAATTCGATGAGTTTTTAGCCGAGAGTATCCATTCTCAGTTGATGGAATTCGACAAAACCAAGAGTTTTAGGTTCCAAGCTTATTTGCTGAAACTGTTCCTTGCTCACAATGAAGAGAATTTGCAATTACCTGAGATGGTATTGACTGAGGAGATGAGGAACGATTATACAAAGTTCATGAACTTCCTCATGGAAGAAATATACAATGCTATGTGTTAGGATTATAACAAGCGATAGTATATAATAATATGCGAGAAAATAAGCATTGCAAGAAACAATACAAGATGACACACAATATACCCTGGAAACCCCATGCCGGTAAAACCAACACCAATTAATATCTTCATTACATGGCCAAAACCGGCCATTCGAGCCAAGTGAGCTAGCCACCACTCACCTCCAGGCCACTTTACAATGGAGCCTCCTTAAGCCTTATAGAGGATTAATCACATGCAATACCATGGGACAATACCATGTGATACAACAAACCATGTACTAGACCTAAACCACCTTTGACTCAATCCAGAGTCAAGATTAACCCTAACAATCCCCCCTTTAAACTTAACTTGGACTAATCACCAAATCCCCTCAAATTTTTACCGAGGAATCCCACATACACCCCCTATCACCTAGGTCTATCTCACGACTTTATTGGTGAGTCAATACGGGTATGCATGCCTTACCAAGGCTTATAGCCATCTTCCCATTTACATGCAAACTGATCCATTTGTTTTTTTTTTCATGTGTCTCATGGTGACTACACCATCACCATCCCTTGCTCCATCTTCTCATTTTCCATGCTCACTTTCTTACTCATCCTTCCATGCCTTACATTCTTGCCATGCAAATTGATTTTCCACTAGCATTCCCCATGTGTATGCCAAGTTCTGCATCCATTTCTAGCCACAAATAATTTCCTTTCAGCACATAGGTCTCTCTGCTTTATGCAAGTGATTTTATAAAACCATGTTTACCCACACACGATTTTGACTGCACACACAACAATAGACCGCAACAAACCCTTGTACACAAGCTTAGTTCCAGCTGGTGATTGGTAGTTGAATCAAAATGATTCTTCTCTGGTCTACATTAGATGCAGATGTGGTTTCCTATTTTTTCTTCAACTAGATCAATTTACATGGGTGACTCCCATATATGTACACGGTAAAACAATATGTCACCACTATCTATTCGAGGGTTATATTGCATTCCTTATAGCTACTACCACATGATCTATGGTACTCTCCTCAGCACACGTTGGACCACTATTAATGTTCAACGTTGACCGTCGATCCAATCTCTCACATATACAATATTCTTGAACAAGCAACCATCACTTGATCACTCCATGTTCAATAGCTCAACAAATTGTCAACTTCTATTACACAATCAACTATTCTCCTCAACCTGCAATTACCAGTCCAATCCTACTAGTAGAATTCCATCTCTCTCCACGTATCTGTCTCACGGATCTCTACCATCACATGACCTTCCACCTTCCACTTAGAAGACATGATCTGTGACAGATCCACTTGCACACATCTCAGGTTTCTCTTTCTGGCTAAATGGAGGGAAATATCTGCTTCAATCTTCATGGTACCATAAAACACTATGGTTTCTTCAAAAATAACCTCCATGATCCTTAGATCTAATAGATTAGTGCTCCAAACTAACTTGGCCCTCCTCTTGGTGTTTCCTCAAGGATATTGTTGCCAATGGCCCTTCTATTGAGCACTTGATGTCTTTAGCACAGATCTTGGTGCAACAATTGTCAGGTTGCAAGCAACCTTACCAAATTGAACAAATTTTTTCTATGTTGATTCACCAACAAAGGAAGAATGCAACCCATCCATCATATATAGAAATTCCTCTATGGATTCACACCCAGATCTAGTCTCTTCTCAATGGAAATGACAACGGTAGGGTGTCTTCAACAAGTGGCTTCCTTTAACAGGCATGGATCCACACCTTCTAATCACAGCTCAGCACAATGACCTTCGTGGTTTTTTTTTTCACGTTGCGCACAACCTCTGTCAATATGATCCACAAATCCATTGAATCCATTCACACAGATATTCTTCACATGGGAAAGCTCAACAAATCTCTTCTTCACGCTCCAGATATTTAAAAACATGATCCAAATTTTTTTTTCTCGGGGGATCCCTCCCTAGAACACCCATAAATGTTTAGGCTAGGGGGGTGGACAACCCCCCCAGGCCTTGCTATAGCTTGCCCAAGAATTCACAGGTCTCCCACAAGCAATTTGTTACCTTCACACAAGCTACCTAAGATCTGATACTAGTTGTTAGGATTATAACTATAGCCAGGTAAAAACCCTGACTACGTGTAGATGCACCTCCCTTTCGTCAAAGGGATGAAAGGGTAGAGTTCGAAATGGAAGATCTAGCTGCAAAAAAAATTATTAGCAAAACAAATAAACACATATAAACAATCTATAAAACTAATAAAAAACAACGAGACTGTTATAGCTTCTGGATTTGCTTGAAAGGGGGCCACTATTCCCTGACTTAGAACACTACCTCTTCTCCACTGGTTTGGGCAGTATGGAGGTTGAATCAACACACAAAATGGGGAGCAAGTAGGGAAAATGGAATGTTTGGTGACTTGAGATGAATAGTTTGAGAATGATAGTTTCTCAAAGTACTCATGCAAGTATAATATTGATGGAAGGAATATGTGATGTTGTGATTCGGACCTCCACCCTTTATTTATAGTTTTTTCTATCCTTATCTCTCCTTTAGGGTTTTGGACCGTAATTAGGGTTTTAGGCCCTACTTGGGATTTAAGCCCCTTTTTGTTGTTCTTATCTTTTTTGGGGTTTTTATCCCCTTTGTTAGCCTTTTAGCTCTTTTGTGGGTTTTTTAAGCCCTTTTTAATTTTTTTGAGCTTTGTTTAGAGAGAATAAGGTTAAAACATAGGTGTGGAGGTCAAAAATGAGGGCAAAAGGTTAGGAAAAGAATGTCTATATGTGGTGTAGGAAGTGCAGAGAAAGTTGAGTAGTTTTTTGTGTTAATAGATTGCCCCCGTGATGTGCGAGGGAAGGATCTCATCGTATGGACGACAGACATCATAAGATCTTGGGGATAGTGGAGAGACCTACAAAGAAGCGGTGCTTCCTCGTTCAAGAAACATGACTTTTGATTTTTGTATTACTGTTGGTTCCCATCAATGGCTGAGATACAAATAATATGTGACATGTATATGGACAAGGAGGGTATACCCATGCTCCTAAGAATGTCAAAAGAATAAATAATGCGATAAAGGCTCTAGAATACATGATCCAATCATATACAACTATTGTTACATAATGGTGGCCTTAATGGGAGGTTGAATAAAATGTTGATCTAAAGAACTGATACATCAGACCCATGGCATTCCCATGGAATGCTATATCTTCACAACTAATGTTCTACTAGATTTGGAATTTGACATAACTGTAGGGACTTACTGACTGAGAGTCAAAGTCTCTACGGTACAATATGATGCATCAATTATGAAGCTACATAGAAGCACTGCTTTGGGGGATTTTGAACACTATTTCCAATGCAACCTAGAAATCACAAGGGACATGTACCTATCTAAGTCCCTTAATAGACTCACCGCTATGCTAGAGTCAGGTGACAACTAGGGTCTTTGACCAAATACTACATGGATCAATACCCTGTACGAATCTCAAGGGTGTGATAATGTAGCTGAGTTCGAGCACGTGAGACACAACCATCCCGAGAGGCACTAATGAATCCTCTCAAGTGGTCCAAGGAACTCATCAATAAGGTTAATGAAACAAGGATACAATGACCTCTAGGTCTATCCTCTGGAATATATGTGTTGTCGTCAATAGAGGGAGACCTGTAACTAACCAAGGCGATAATGTTTCCTTCACCCGAAGCACGAGGGGGATAACCAAAGATGTGAGACAATTTAAGGACTGACTCACTGAGTGGGGGGGAACAGGGGTAGGGAATCATGGGAGACTCAAACTTCCTTTGTTCTGAGTAATGACGGTAGGGATGACCTCGTAGCAAATGAAATTGACTCATGAGAGAGGGATTATAGCTGTGATACCAGGAATGTAACTATAGACGGGGAATACTTTGGTGGAGGTGACTTATACTTTTGATATCTAGGGGATCCAAGGAAGAATCATCGTAGAATAATTTTATCCAATGGGGGAATACTGCCAAACTGTAATATATGGGGTGGCATCTAAAGACACCGTTATGACACAAACTCATGGAGTTTTAAGCGAGCCCGAGAGAGTAAACGTTCGATGGTGCTTTCAATTTTAGAGAGTCTAAAAAAATGAAGAATAATCCAATGGGGTCTCTTTTTCATTGATAGTCCCCAGTGCCCAAAAAAAAGATAAAAGTGTACATAGGAGAGCTCTCCCACCCTTTTTAGGGGATGTGAGACTTCTTTACCATTGGTATTCCAATGAGGCTGGAAAAGGTTAAAGCTGTACTGATTGGACTATCATTCACATACTTTTATGAGCATGAATGAAACCAAGCTTACTCAACAATATTTTGTTGATGAGAAGGCTGCAAAAGAGCTTAAAGACGACCCATGATGAGAATTTTCATAAATTTAGGTCCTAATGCCCGAGAAAGCATAAAAGGATGCAAAGGGAAATATTCCTGGATTGAGTGTGTCGAGGTGGTTCTTTTCTTATGGTAATCTAGATAGTTTGCTAAAGGAGATAAATGAGAATATGTAGACACCCTTTCCAATACTTTAATGAGTGAGAAAGGAATCAAGGGAGCTTGACAATATTTTCATTCGTTTAGGAGTCAGAAAACAACGTAATAGAAACTTTGTAATGGTTGACCAAGCAATGGGGAATTATTTGATATATGAATTGAGGTTATGCTATGGACATGGATGATGGGTATAAATGTAGAATAGTGATGGCTCCCCCTTGCAGGATGATGAATGGTGGCCAAAGATGGTCAACTATGGAGTATGGATGGAGCAGATGCCTCATCAACATGCCAAGACACACAAAGGAATATCTGCGTAGAGGCACACAAATCAAGGTGACTTTTGGGAAATCATCTAGAAAATCATGGGTTAAACGCAAGACAAGGGTTTCACAAAAATACAGAGGATGGAAAAATGAAACCAACAGTGTAAACGACATCTCAAACGGAATCTAGATGGCTCTCTAGTCCTCAAAAGAAAAATATACCTAATGAGGCATATAAAAAGGGGGGGACCACATGACAAGTGTCATTGTTACTATTCAGTGTTGAGTTGGAGAGGAGGGCCCCAACCTTCTTTTGCTGATTTCTTCTGTTTCGACCGATGATTTTCTGATCCGCAACTTGCAAGTAAGAGTACATGTAAAACCCGTCTCTTTTAGTGGTTTGGTTTTTTGATGTGCTCACCTAGGGGCCAAGGCCACCCCAGAAGCATTTTTTTTTGGTCGAGTCACACCTTTAAGAGAATGGTAGGTTGAGAATGGCTTGAAATTTAAGAGGTTCAACTACCATCCTTTTGTGGGAAACAATCAACCCAAGCAGACAACCCGCTGGGACACAAAAAGACACTTGAGATGGTTCAAGCAGATTTTGTACTTGCGACAACGCAGGAAGACCTATCGCAAGTTGCATAAGTGTTGTGAGTGCTTTTGTGACTGAGCGGTAAGCTCCTCAAGATAAACCAATATAATGTGAACAAGGTCATGGAATCAGTATGTCATGGGATGCTGGAAAGTTTCTCTAGCATGTTTTAGTCCAAACGGAATCACTCGATATGGAAATGTGCCCCAAGAAGTTGTAAATGCAATCTTGTATCGATCTTCCTTTTGGATCCAAATTTGGTTGTATCCGAAAAAACCATCCATGAAGGAAAATACCTCATGTCCAGTGCACCCGTTAATGATTTGGCCAATAAATAGAGTTGGGAAGTTCTCCTTGGGACATGCCAAATTCAAGTCATGGAATTTTGTATAGACGGGGATGGTGTCCTATTTTTTATTCACAGGAACAGGGTTGGAAACCCAAGTGTTATATGAAATGGGGTAAATGAAGCCTGCTGTGCACAGATTATCAATTTCATATTTGAACGCATCAGATTTGGTAGGATAGATGGGACATTTATTTTGACAGATGGGTGCCACATCAGGCCACGTGTCGATGTGGTGCTCAACTATAGACAGATCCAATCCCAACATCTCAGTTTAGGACCAAGGAAAGATTTCACAGAATTATTTAAATAGTGATTTGTAGGAAGTGACTTCTTCAGAGGATCATGATTCCCCCAGCGTGATCTCTTCAATGATCTCAAGATTGGTTGAGATGTTAACCTTGATGGTAGGCAGGATATTGGCCATATTTCCTTCTTCAAAGCCATCGGGAGCCAAGATAGGATTTTTGAATGAATCCACCTTGTCGTGGTTGAAATCCTTGGTCTCTACTGAATATTGGTATGATGTTGATGAAGGTTCCTCAAGGACAAAGAATGAGCATTGGTGCATGTCGTCCCATGGGTATTTAGGAGAGATCAAGTACTCAAGTATCTCTTCATCATTCCTGAAGAAATGATTGGATAGATTTGAGGGATTGTTGATGGTTGCGGAGACAAAAGGGTCGATGGAGCTGGACACCATGTAAATGGTTGTGGTGGTCAAGGAATAAACTGAAGGGTGGATCTCCTCAATGACAGTTATCTCAGATTCAAGGGAATGTTTTCAAATATTTCTAAGGGCAGTTCAAAACTCGGCTAAGTCTTAGCAGTGGTGAGAATAATGTCCATACAATACGCAAAGTGCTCATGCATGGTTTGTCGTCAAAGAATTTTTTTTACTATTGGTTGAGTCGGGAGGAAGACTACTGAAATGCTCTCCATTGTATCCATGGCATTTAGGTGTGTGAGAAGGATGGGGATTTCTGGACAATTCTGGGTTGTGTAACCCTGTACATCGCACACAATGTAAGGTGGAGTTTGTCATGGTTTGGTTTTCATTTTGGAATTTTTGCCCCTTTCCCTCTTTGAATGAGGTAGGGCTGACACATGCATGGAAGGAATTTTTGTGGGCCAAGAGGCGGGTGTGACTTGACTGCAATGGGTTGAATGAGATTCAACACCACCTGGGGCATTGGAGGTTGGGAAGGTGGTTTGAGGTACCACACAGGAATCCCCAACGTAAAATTGGGTAAGTTCAAAGTAGCCACCACATGCTTACTCATGATGCTGGATGGGGGGAATAGGAAGGGAATCATATGGAATGGGAGAGATCCCTAATAATTCCTCGGTGATTGCATTTGAGGCTGTAGCTGTGCTTTGGGTTGCGGCTGTGGGTGGGTTTTAGGTCGACCGTTGTTGGATGAAAGCATGCATAAGTCCGCAGTGTCGTTTGATGCTGGTGGAGGAGGTAAAGATGGGAAAGAAGCCATCATGGAAGTGTCGGAAAACAATCCAGGACAGAAACCCATTATGGAAGGGATGAAGATCCTATAACTGGAGGTATCCACAGTAGGGATGACATTGTCTGGTGTGACCGGCCCATGTGGGTCGCGGTAAGTTAATTGGTCCACCGTCACAATTTTCTCGTAATGAGGGAACATCATAAGGAAGAAAACGGTAGATGCCACGACTCTCATAACATACATGTAACTACATTCAAGTAGAAGGTTGTAATCAATATGAGCATTGAAAACCTATATGTCAATAAGAACCATTTTACCAGCTAACAATATAGGTACATGCAGAAGGATGCCCTGGGATTTTGTGGGGTGACCATCATAGGCACGTAGTGTAGTGGTAGACGGTTGGAGGGTAGGGGACCCAAGTTTCTGCCTAACAAATGTTGACATGACATAAGTGGATTCCCCTTCATTGATGATACATCAATGTATGAAAAAATTCCAAATTGAGACAGGAATCTAGAAGGCAACTGTGGAAGGCATTCTTTGCTCTCCTTGATCCAAATTGAATGTGATCAACCTAGAATTGGAGGGATCTGTTAACACTCAGAATTTACCCAGGTTGCAAAGGTAAATCCCAAAGCTAACAGCAAAAAACCACTTTAGAAAGAAATTGGCTTTTCTTTCCAAAGAGGGATCTCTCAAACATAGATTTAACAAGGCTGGATATAAATCAACACTCGAAAACCATACAGATGGTTGAAACAATACACATAACCATTGGGCAATGGAGTCACATATACATAAAGATATCACAAACACATATGCGTGAGATTTTATCAAAGGCAAAATAACCATTCAATCATAGTCGTTCATTTAGTTCAGGTGGGACAGAATAAATAATCAACAATCCATTAATATAGAGCATCATGAGATGAGTTCTATATTAACTTTAGCAAAAATGTTTATAAAATTTCTGAAACAATTATCAAAGCATAACCAATATGAATTTCAACCATTCAACACTATGTTTCAGATATGAAGAAAACAAAATGGAGTGTAACACTGGAAAAATAATCACAAAAGGAGGAGAAATACAGACTGTAATGTAAATAGCACAAGAATCTCTGATAACCCCCACGCATTCAAATTTGTTATTCAAAAATATACGTCTTCAAAAAATATTCCACAACAAGATGGGTTCCAATCCCCATCACATAAAGTAAATGCAATTATATACATATAATGATTTCTTCTTCGAAGAAGATTTATAACTGAATAACCTGCTTAATCAAAGTCTTGTAACTATATTCCTAACTACTAGGAATAAACTACTTGCTTCGATCCTAATAGATCATTTAATTAAAATCAATACGGTAACAAATCCCGTCCAAGCAGCTCCACAGCGCGTAACACCTATTTTCATGAATGAAGGATATACTTTGTTTTTCCAAATCTTTCTATGGCTCTCCATTGCTCCGTGCTTGGAATATCATACTCAATCATTTCCCAAATAGACACCTCCAGCTCCATGTAAGCTTCATAAGACACAGTAGGAAACCCTCCCTTGATGATCAGAAATTTCTACAATATCTCAAAATCTTCTGTCAGCTTATCTACGATGACCTTTGCCGTCGGCCCCTTTACCAAATCACCAAATTTAGAATGATCCATACGGCTTTGCACCAACAGGCTGTGATAATGATCTTGAGAAAACAGTCGTCCCTCCTCCTCCCAAAATGAAGGAAGGCCATCTTCAAATAATTCTTTACAACCCTGCTTGAAATCATTAATACATGAGATCATTTCATCAGCCTTGTCTTGTACTGTCTTCATTAGATGATGTTTATGAATAAACCTTTTTGACCATAGTACCATTGCCACTCTGTCTTTGACTCCTATATCTTGTAATCTTTGATATGTTAATGAATTTAAGAAATTCAATGCATTCTAAGCTGTGCCAAGGGCTTTCCTCTCCATAGTTTCATTTACTAACTTCAGTCTTTGATTGGCTAAATTGACCAATATACTTTGGTCATCAATGAAGTTCAAATAATGCCTGAATTTAGTAATTTCCATGGATAATGTATCCCAGATTATGTGTTTAGCTCCGTGGAGAGGACCCTTCCCTATGTTCCTTTCTTTCAGTTCATTAAATTTCTTCTGTAATTGACTTTTATCTTGCAATATCTTATTCTTATTTTCAGTCACTTTGGCTAGATCAGACTTGATTTTTTCATTTTCCTCTTTTAACTCTCTTATCTCTTCATCTTTCAAACTGACTTGGGACATGGGCACTAGTAATTCATTTGTAAAAAAATTATTTAAAGGTTTTTCAATGTTCACAATAGTCAAGTCTTCATCAGTGGGATTCTGGCTCATTAGTTCCTCCATGATTTATTTTTCTTCATTTTGGTCCCTTTTCAGCCGTGAAATTTGTGCTATTAACTCGCTCCATTTCGTTTCCCACTTATCCTTCTCTTCTTGTAATTTCACAGTCTTTCCATTATACTCCATCATATCCTGGTGAATCCTGTCCTTCTCCTCTTGTAATGCTAATAATTCGGATGACTGAACATGTTCTGTACTCGAGATCTTCAACCTTTTCTTTAGTACTTGGAGGGCATCGTCTTTTTCTTCTAGAAGTCTTTTGATTGCCTGGGTGCTACCTGTTTCATTTCCTGAGCTTATGATGTCTACTTGCAGCTTTTTTATTTGAATGGAATTAGCTTTGTTTTTGACCTTCTCATGTTTTAATTGGACTTCCAATTTGTCAACCAAAACTTGTAACTTATTAATTCTTACCATAGCATGCAATAAATTTGAATAAATAATATCTCCCATTTGTTTATGTAACTGTATTTTATCTGGTACACTGATTTTGTCTAATCTCACTTCCATTTCTGACATTTTCTTATTACACACCATAGCCAATTTAAAAGTATTCCTTTCTACGTCTCAGGTAGAAATCAAGGAAGTCTTTGGATTACTTCGACTTCTTACCCACGGGAGTAGATTCCTTGTTTCTTCTAGGGACAGCTTTTGCTTCTCCACATAACTAGTCATGAGCTCTTCTTTAGATTTGAAAACTGGATCTAATTCTGTATTATCTACACTTTCAAAAGAAAATTGACTCACCTGTACAGATTTTGTAGGAACCAAAGAAACTCCTTTTAAATCATCTGAAATAACTTCACTTAACATTTTATCATCTTGAAACAATTTGGCCTTTTTATGGGGACCATCCTCATCTATTTCCATACTTTCAACTTCAGAAAGAATTATTTTAATCAAAATATTAGAGCCACCTGTCATCTGAGATACTGCAACTGATCTACTACTTCTATTTTCATCAGATCCTGGGATTTCCACAAAGTAAAACAAATTGGCTACTTCATTCAGACCTTCAACAACTTGATGATCAAATGGCTTATTTTTATTGGCTTGTTTTCTTAGGCAAATTATATGATAGGGATCATAATTGACCCCTTGCTCCCTTTGAAAATCCATGCTTTCCAACAATTTCTCTACAAACACCAGAGCACCCTTATTTTTAAAAATAAAAGAACCAACTTTAAGAGGGAACTTGATATTGGAAGATTTCTTGAAAGCCCCAAAGTGTTCTTCTTCAGCATGCAATCTCTGTCTCATATATTCCAATGCAAAAATCATGGGAGTAAGGAAAGCAGGTATCCTATAAGGCTCTCCAGTAAAACCATATATTCTAAAAATGGTGAAGTCCTTATACAAGAACCAATCTCCAATCCTATCCACGGGTGAGGATTGCATCATGCTCTTCATTTCTTCCAATACTCAAGGTAACACTTCATCAAACAACATATTATATATTTCTGACATGAGAGAATTTGCAAATTCAAACATGTTGATTTTCTTGGGAAAATTTGAAGAGAATATGGTACTTAAGAACTGCAATTTGGTGACATTCGAACATAGTAACATGTTCAGAAAAAAAGTTTGAAACTTGAAAAACCTGACTTTAGGAAACTCACTCAATTGGAGATTTATAGCTTCTGCTAGATACTCGTCTAAACTGAAGACATGAACTAACTGAGACTCAGAACTAATCGAACTCATTTTTAATAATAAGACCAAGATGACTTCACTGACATGACAGTCATCATCTAGACCCAAGACCTGACAGACTAAAGACACAACCAATTGAACTTCATCCGTGAAAATGTGAACATGATATGGAAAAAAGAGACCATCCAGTGACTAACCCTCGTTAAGAATGCTAGACAAGAATTTACAACGAACCTTAGTTTCACAATTTTTGTACATTTCAGCTAAAACGGACTTGTTTACAGACTCACGACTATCGGGGTAATTATCGTGCAAATTCAGGTTTTCATGGATGGCTTTTGCATCAATTTTACATAGTATCCTAGACGTAGAATGACTTACAATAACTCTCTTAGAAGAAGAATAGTTAATTTCACACCACCCAACAAACTTGAAAAAATGTAGGGTCTGCTCAATAGAAAAATGATACATAAACGATTTACAAGCATTTAAAATGTCATTTCCCTGCGAATTGTATTGCCATAATCTTTCTTTGATAACAGATACACTTCCCACAGACAAGAAAGGATCATTTACTCCTCTATCCCTATCAACCAAGCATTCTTCTCTCTCATCCAGAACTCGGTTAAACCCTTGTAAACCTGTCCCTTTATCCATAATACAGAAAACAACGATAATTCGGCGGATGAAGTTCGATTATTAGGGACTTACCTACTACTGTAACCACATATACGCGAGGTTGACTATTCAAGGGTGGCGAGTAAGTAGTCCTTTTCATTTGTCCAGCGTAATAAAAAATAGTTCTTCAAACAAGTCAACTCTACTTATATAGGAGCCCACTTCGGGGGCCCCCTTTAGCGATTTCCCTCAAACTGCTTTTCCCCACAGAATGCACCACAAACTGCCACGTGTACCGTGGTTTCCATTCTACTACAACTTTTCTTTTTCATCCATTGCACAACTCCATCCTCCGGATCCATTAATGACCGTCGATGCATTTTCCCTTTATTTTCCCATCGTCGGATAAGCCTACACGTACCAACTCCACTGAGCTCCTTCGTTTTAATGAACGTGCAAGTTTATGGAGTAGACTTCACATTGATCGTAGATTTCGTCGAGCTATATTTGTGACCATTGATCTTCTTATATTGTTAAATATCTCCATATGTCCTTATCCTCCATGCATCTTCATAGAGAGGGTATATCATAATCCATCGATCTCCATTTCCTTGCTCTACATAGTTGGATCATGTGATAATTTCATTGCTTACGTGCTATTTATCATACTTTCACACCATTATATTTGACCAAAATTTTCAAGCAGCCACTATTTCTCTTTACCATGGTCTCTTCGACCCTCTGCTAGGTATAGGTGTTAACAACTGGCTCCATCTCGGGATGATATCCTCCATGTGAGGTATCAAAGAACTCGTAGACCAGGTGCCTATTTTTAATCTTTCATAATAACTTCCAAAAAACTTGTCTTTTGTTTTTTGTAGATAT
>LPNX010506185.1:147777-159497 GCA_001517045.1 Pseudotsuga menziesii
CTCCTGTCAAAAGTATTTTTTATTTTTTCTTGATGTAATTGCACCTTGTCATAAGCCTTATTGCTTCGCTCTTCCGTCTCAATAATCTGATTTATCCTCCTTTGCATGTGATTTGGTTCTTCTTGCTGCTCTTGGAAATATGTCATAACTGGAACACCTAACGATGCTGAAAAAACAACTTCATTTCTAGACAGCAGTTGGAACAGAGACATGCCAATTTCCCTTTTAGTACGAATCTTGTCAGCCCATAGAGCATATTTGAGCTTGGTGTGCCATGATCTTTTATTATCTTCCAATAGCTTCCTGATGATCCTTACTAAGCTTTTATTTGAAGATTCAGCTAACCCATTTCCTTGCGGATAATAGGCAGTTGAATGATTGAGACTTATATGATATTTGTGACAGAAATCAATCATTATCTTGGATTTGAAAACAGTTGCATTGTCTGTTACTATTATTTTGGGGCATTCGAATCAAGCCAATATGTTCTCCTCAAGAAAATCCATGATTACAGTTTCAGTGGCTCTTCTGGTGGTAATCGCTTCAATCCATTTTGTAAAATAATCTGTAGCTATCAAAATCCATTTGTGTTGTCCAGACGAATTGGGGTTTATTTCACCAATAAAATCCAAACCCCATTGTTGGAAAGGAGCTTCTATCGTTATTGGATTTAAAGGAAGAGGAAGTACCTTTCTCTTACCATCAAAAATTTGGCATTGATGACATTTGCTGGTTTCTTTATATACATCTAAAAATAATGTTGGCCAATAATAACCTGCTCTTAGAATTTTATTTGTAGTCACCTTCCAAGAATGATGCCCTCCACAATCCCCCTTATGAAATTCTTTGACTGTATGTTGAGCTTCATTTTCTAAAGGATAGTACAGTAACACACCTCCGGGGTATTTCCAATAAAGATATTGATTTATAATACAAAAATTGGCAGCTTTCAATTTTATGGCTCTTGCCCTTGATTTACTCAATCCTACTGGTGCTTGTAAATTTCGAAGGGCGTAGACAATATTAGAATACCATGGGGATGCTACAAAATTGGTCATTATTTCCACTTCTGTATCCAATTGATTAGATCGATGAGATAAGAAATTAATTTGTAAAGCTTCACAATTTGAATTTGTCATCATTTTTGCTAATCCTTGTCCCCTAACCAGCTTCGTAGGTTTTATTTCTATGTCGTATTCCAGTAATGTAGCTATCCATTTTTCCCTCCTGCCTTTTGGATCACGCTGTGTCAAAATTCCTTTCACTGTAGTAGTCGAAACATGTGCAATTACATGTGAGTGTAGAATATATACTCTGAAATATTTCAATTCTTTAACTAAAGCATACGCCTATTTCTCCATGATGTCATATTTCAATTCTCCATCCCTCAACATCTTGCTAAAAAATGCTATGGGTTGTTCCAAATTCTCATCATTCTTCTGCAATAAAACTGCTACAATGGTATACTCTGAAGCATATGAAAATACTAAGAAATCTTTGGTGAAATCCAGACTCACCAACACAGGAGCATCTGATATTGCTTTCTTGATTTCCCAAAATGACTTCCTAGCTTCTGCATTCCATTTTATCTCATGACCCTTTTTCAGCATATTTGTAATGTTCATTAATATTTCAGCAAAACTCGGCACAAACCTTCTTAAAAAATTCACCTGCCCCAAAAATGATTGTATCTCCTTTTTACTTCTAGGTTCTTCTACCTTTAAAATTGCACTTACCCTTTCAGGATCAATTTTTATTCCATCTTTAGATATTATATGGCCTAATAATTTTCCTTCTTCTAATGCAAAATTGGACTTCTTCCAGTTTAAAGATATACCAAATTTCCTACACTTCATGAAAACTTTCTCTAGATGATGCAGATGTTCTCTGTCATATTTTGAATAGACTGTGATGTCATCCATGTAAATTACCACAAAATTCCCAATTTCTCCTGTAAAAGCAATGTCCATAGCTCGCTGGAAAGTAGCTCGTGCATTCATTAAGCCAGAAGGCATCTTTGCATACATAAAAGTTCCCCAAGGTGTAGTAAATGCAGTCTTTTCTTGATCTTCAGGTAATACTTTGATCTGATTATAGCCAGAAAAAATGTTCAACATTTAAATCCTCTCAGTTCCAACTACTTTCTACAGTATATGATCCATCTTCGGCAAAGGATTATTGTCCTTCATAGAAACTTTATTTAAATTCTAGAAATCTATACACAGTCTTATTTCTCCTTTCTTTTTTTGAACAGGAACCAGATTTGCAACCCACTTTGAAAATATTAAAGTTACAATGATCTTGGCATCAAATAGATTTTTAATTTCCTTCTCAATAATGGGAAGCAGTTTAGGGTTTATCCTTCTGAGTTTTTTCTTGAAAGGTTTCTCCCTAGGTTTTATAGGAATGGTATGCTATATTATAGATGTATCATACTCCTTAAGATATTCATAACTCGAGGAAAATACATCTGTATATTTCTTCATTAAATTCATATATTCTTCTTTTTCTTTTTCAGGCAAATTCTTGGATAACTTTATAATCTTAGGATTCTCTTCAGTGCCAATATTCATGTCTTCAATAGCATTCTCAATGGGCTTTACTTTTGGATTCTTAGCAACGTCATTCTGGTCAAAACGTTTTTCTAGAGGAATCAAACCTCTTGGTATGAAATTATTTTTTAATTGAATAATATCCTTTCCTCCTAAGGTTCCCTTTAATTTTTTAGTACCTTCCTTTTCTCTCTTAGGTTCTTCATCATCCTGAAAGGTCTCACCATCATTATTTTCAGTGTCAATATGAGTATTTATAAATTCTCCTGATAGTTCTAAAAATCTTCTGATCTGCATGTCATCTTCAAACACCTGTCAATATTTAGAATTATCAGGAATGGACGGTCTATTTACAATGTTGACCTGGTATTCTCTGTGACCAGGAACAGTGGTTTTAAATTTTCCAGTAGCTACTGCTAAAGAATCTGCCACAATATTTTCATGTCTGGAGACTACTTGAATCGTATGCTCTGTAAAAAAGTTACCAATCATATCCCATACTTCATTTCTATAAGCCCTCATCTGGGGATGCCTGGTTTGATAACTGTCATTCACTTGGTTTATCACCAATTCTGCATCTCCTAAAACTTTTATCCTTTGTGCTCCCAAATTTTTCAAAGCATGCAACCCCAGTAATAAAGCTTTGTATTTTACTACATTATTCGTGCATTCAAACATTAATTTATATGATAAAGCTTTGAAATCTCGAATAGGAGAAATTATATAAACACCAGCTCCAGCACCTATCTTTGCTGCAGATCCATCAAAGTACATAGTCCACAAGCCTTCCCTTTTTTGTTTTGCCTCCAAAGCATCCTGTTCCATCACCTCTTCTTTCTTATTTTCCTCAGACTTCACCTACAATGTGGCCTCTAATTCATATGGGACAGTATCATTAAAGAAAATGGAAGACCCCAAATCAGTATCAACATCATATATATGATGAACTTCAGGTTTATCTTGACTGCTCACTACATAAGGAGTTGTTTTTTCACTATACAACCTTCTGCTCCCATCTTGAACGGGGATCGTAGCATATGACATATCCATTTGTAAACTACCTTTCAACTTTGAAGTCCAAGATCTTGACAACAATACCCCAAACTTGGGTGGAATATCTGCTACTACCACATCCATGACTATGGTTTTAGATGGCAATTTATTTAGAGCTACCACCATATATTTAATCAAACCAAGACATTTGACTCTTCTGGATTCAAAAGAATACAAATCCTTATAGGGTCTTGTCACTTCCAATCCCATGCTTTCAACTACTCCCTTCGGCATTAAATTATGTGACGCACCTAAGTCTAGCATAGCATTGTGGACCACCATATCATGCACATTCAAACTCAAATAAAAAGGAGGGACTTCTTCATTTTCTAAATTTTTAACCTTTGACCCAAATGAAATAGCAGGATTATCATCATTCAACTCTAAAATATCAGATTGAAATTCTCCTTGACCTTTGACCATTTTTGTGATAATATTTCTATACTCATTGTTTCTCAACAACTCATTGAATGGAACAGAGATTTTTAACTTTGAAAGTTCATTTTACAAATTAAAACCATAACCAACTCTTTCCACATCAATCGGGATCACTTGCTTCACTCCTTTGTTTCTTTGTATCTCATTTTCAACTTCTCTATTTACAACAAATTCTTTTTGTATTGCTTTTCCTCTTTCTTCATTTAGAGAACTAGTGGAAGGCTGATTTGGGTTTCCCTTACCTTTATTTATGAAGACTTCTCTGTTTCTCAATTTGATCTTCCTCTATACATTGTCCATAGCATGTAGATAACCCCTTTGATACTGTTCTGTTTCTTTTTCAAATTCTTCATTTCCACCTTCCTGTTCAAACATGCTATGTTCTTCTTCAGTAAGATATATCTCTGAATCTAGTTCTCCAAAAAGATGAATCTCATTCTCAGCAAGATCTTCTTCATCAGCGACATAATTCTTAGGAAATGGTGGATTAATTTGCTGTTCTTCCTAATTTCTTGGATTTATCATGTCTCTCTGTCTATTTTGAGGAGGAACAGGGGGATTCGGTCTTCTAAAATTAGGATTCCTGATTTGAGGATCGACTTGTTCTTTGTTGAACACCCTATTATCCATAGTCAATCTGTTCATCAAATTTTCCATTTTCTTTAACATCATTTCAAATTTAACATCAGTGGTAGAGGAAGAAGTGGAGGACGAATTTTCTTCCCTTTTCCTCCAATCAATATCTCTATGTTTCATTTTTCCACTTGCCATCATATTTGCTTCCACTTCTAAAGCATCTATAAACATCGCAGCAAGAGTTGCTGATTTTCTCTCTCTCAATGAGAATGCAAAATCATTGTCAAAGGCTCCAGCATAATGTAGTTTAGCAGCGGCTATAGAAGGTTTTATGTCTTCCGGAATAGAATTATAAACCCTCATGAACTTGCTGGAAAATTCATGAATAGATTCGAAACCTCCCTTTTTGAGACTGTTATACTGAGACAAGAGCTGTAAAGGATTCTGTTTATCATCCCACCTATATAAAAATGCATTCTTGAAATCCTGAAAATTCATTATAGACCCATCTATCAAATCTTTAAACCATTTTTTTGCCTCACCTGATAGACTTTGAGCAAATAACCGCATTTTAACATCTGCATAATCAACTTCTTCTAAGTCGATGAAATCTTCAAACTTAGCCACATGTTGCTTTGCGGTTAAGTCACCTTCTCCATCAAATAAATAAATTCTTTGGGAATAATTCTAAGGAATTTCATGTAATAAAACCGGCAAACACAAGGGAGCAAATATGGCTACCATTGGTCTAGGTGCGTTCAAAGGAACTGAAGACTTTTGTGTATTTTGAACCGCAAATGTTTCAACTTTCGTAGTCTGTTGTAAATATATCCAGAGAGAATCCATCAAATAAGATTCTAATCTATGATAATTAAATTCGGTATTCTTAAGATCAGACTCAGATTTAGTTTTCAACAAAATCCTTCCAACATTAACTTCCCATTCTGGATCAATAGGAGAATCTTGAGAAGATGATGTACCAAACAAAGGAAAACCTATTTTTTCTTTATCTTTTTTCTTAAATAACCTTTCTGGATCTTCCAAAATTTTTAAGACTTCGGTATCAAAATTACCTCGTGTATGTCTTCTCGAAGCCAGAATGACTCCTTAAGATTTGAAAATTTTTACAATGGAATCGCCAGGGAAAATATACAACCTTTTCTACTGATAAAAATATATTGTTTTCCCACAGAAATATTTCTTCAAACTCTTTCGTTCTCCCCAAGGTAGATGTGCACTTTCATTACCTAGCAATGACGCCAATTTGTTAACACTCATAATGTACCCAGGTTGCAAAGGTAAATCCCAAAGGTAACAACAAAAAACCACTTTATAAAGAAATTGGATTTTCTTTCCAGAGAGGGATCTCTCAAACATAGATTTAAAAAGCCCAGATATAAATCAACACTCGAAAACCATACAAATGGTTGAAGCAATACACATAACCATTGGGCAATGGAGTCACATATACATAAAGATATCACAAAGACATATGCGCGAGATTTTATCAAAGGAAAGATAACCATTCAATCACAGTCGTTCATTTAGTTCAGGTGGGACAGAAAAAATAATGAATAGTCCATTAATACAGAGCATCAGGAGATGAGTTCTATATTAACTTTAGTAGAAATGTTTATAAAATATCTGAAACAATGATCAGAGCATAACCAATATGAATTCCAACCATTCAACACTATGTTTCAGATATGAAGAAAACAAAATGGAGTGTAACACTAGAAAAACAATCACAAAAGGAGGAGAAATATAGAATGTAATGTAAATAGCATAGGAATATCTGATAACCCACACGCATTCAACTTTGTTATTCAAAAATATACGTCTTCAAAAAATATTCCACAACAAGATGGGTTCCAACCACCATCACATAAAGTAAATGGAATTATATACATAAAATGATTTCTTCTTCCAAGAAGATTTATAACTGAATAACCTGCTTAATCAAAGTTTTGTAACTATATTCCTAACTACTAGGAATAAACTACTTGCTTCGATCCTAATAGATCATTTAATTAAAATAAACTCGGTAACAAGGCTCGTCCAAGCAGCTCCACAACGCACAACACCTGTTTTCATGAATGAAGGATATACTTTGTTTTTCCAAATCTTTCTATGGCTCTCCATTGCTCCGTGCTTGGAATATCATACTCAATCATTTCCCAAATAGACACCTCCATATCCATGTAAGCTTCATAAGACACAGTAGGAAACCCTCTCCTGATGATCAGAAATTTCTGCAATATCTCAAAATCTTCTGTCAGCTTATCTACGATGACCTTTCCCATCAGCCCCTTTACCAAATCATCAAATTTAGAATGATCCATACAGCTTTGCACCAATAGGCTGTGATAATGCTCTTGAGAAAACAGCCATTCGTCCTCGTCCCAAAAGGAAGGAAGGCCATCTTCAAATAATTCTTTAAAAGCCTGCTTGAAATCATTAATACGTGAGATCATTTCATTAGCCTTGTCTTGTACTGTCTTCATTAGATGATGTTTATGAATAAACCTTTTTTACCATAGTACCATTGCCACTCTGTCTTTGAATCCTATATCTTGTAATATTTGATATGTTAATGGATTTAAGAAATTCAATGCATTCTGAGTTGTGCCAAGGGGTTTCCTCTCCATAGTTTCATTTACTAACTTCAGTCTTTGATTGGCTAAATTGACCAATATACTTTGGTCATCAATGAAGTTCAAATAATGCCTAAATTTAGTAATTTCCACAGATAATGTATCCCAGATTATGTGTTTAAATCCCTAGAGAGGACCCTTTCCTATGTTCCTTTCTTTTAATTCATTAAATTTCTTCTGTAATTGACTTTTATCTTGTAATATCTTATTCTTATTTTCAGTCACTTTGGCTAGATCAGACTTGATTTTTTCATTTTCCTCTTTTAACTCTCTTATCTCTTCATCTTTCAAATTGACTTGGGACATGGGCACTAGTAAGTCATCTGCAAAAAAATAATTTAAAGGTTTTTCAATGTTCACAATAGTCAAGTCTTCATCAGTGGGAGTCTGGCTCATTAGTTCCTCCATGATTTATTTTTCTTCATTTTGGTCCCTTTTCAGCCGTGAAATTTGTGCTATTAACTCGCTCCGTTCCACTTCCCACTTATCCTTCTCTTCTTGTAATTTCACAATATTTCCTTTATACTCCATCATATCCTGGTGAATCCTGTCCTTCTCCTCTTGTAATGCTAATAATTCGGATGACTGAACAGGTTTTGTACTCGGGATCTTAAACCTTTTCTTTAGTACTTGGAGGGCGTTGTCTTTTTCTTCTAGAAGTCTTTTGATTTCTTGGGTGCTACCTGTTTCATTTCCTGAGCTTACGATGTCTTCTTGCAGCTTTTTTATTTGAATGGAATTAGCTTTGTTTTTTACCTTGTCATGTTTCAATTGGACTTCCAATTTGTCAACCAAAACTTGTAACTTATTAATTCTTACCATAGCATGCAATAAATCTGAATAAATAATGTCTCCCTTTTGTTTATGTAATTGTATTTTATCTGGTACACTGATTTTTTCTAATCTCACTTCCATTTCTAACATTTTCTTATTACTCACCATAGCCAATTTAAAACTATTTCTTTCTACGTCTCGGGTAGAAATCAAGGAAGTCTTGGATTACTTAGACTTCTTACCCATGGGGGTAGATTCCTTGTTTCTTCTAGGGACTTCTTTTTCTTCTCCACATAACTAGTCATGAGCTCTTCTTTAGATTTGAAAACTAGATCTGATTCTGTATTATCTACACTTTCAAAAGAAAATTGACTCACCTGTACCGATTTTATAGGAACCAAAGCAACTCCTTTTAAATCATCTGAAATAACTTCACTTAACATTTTATCATCTTGAAACAATTTGGCCTTTTTACGGGGACCATATTGATCTATTTCCATGCTTTCAAGTTCAGAAAGACTTCTTTTAATCAAAATATTAGAACCACCTATCATTTGAGATACTGCAACTGATCTACTACTTGTATTTTCATCGGATCCTGGGATTTCCACAAAGTAAAACAAATTGGCTACTTCATTCAGACCTTCAACAACTTGATGATCAAATGGATTATTTTTATTGGCTTGTTTTCTCAGGAAAATTATATGATAGGGATCATAATTGACCCCTTTCTCCCTTTGAAAATCCATGCTTTCCAACAATTTCTCTACAAACACCACAGCACCCTTATTTTAAAAAATAAAAGAACCAACTTTAAGAGGGAACTTGATATTGGGAGATTTCTTGAAAGCCCCAAAGTGTTCTTCTTCAGCATGCAATCTCTGTCTCATATATTCCAATGCAAAAATCCTAGGAGTAAGGAAAGCAGGTAGCCTATAAGGCTCTCCAGTAAAACCATATATTCTCAAAACGGTGAAGTCCTTATACAAGAACCAATCTCCAATCCTATCCTTAGGTGAGGATTGCATCATGCTCTTCATTTCTTCCAATACTCGGGGTAACACTTCATCAAACATCATCTTATATATTTCTGACATGATAGAATTTGAAAATTCAAACACGTTGATTTGCTTGGGAAAATCTAAAGAGAATATGGTACTTAAGAGCCGCAATTCGGTGACATTAGAACATAGTAACATGTTCAACAAATAAGTTTGAAACTTGAAAAACCTGACTTTAGGAAACTCACTCAATTGGAGATGTATAGCTTCTGCTAGATACTCGTCTAAACTGAAGACATGAACTGACTGAGACTCAGAACTAACCGAACTCATTTTTAATAAGAAGCCCAAGATGACTTCACTGACATGACAGTCATCATCTAGACCCAAGACCTGACAGACTAAAGACACAACCAATTGAAATTCATCCCTGAAAATGTGAACATGATATGGCAGAAAGAGACCATCCAGTGATTGACCCTAGACAAGAATTTACAATGAACATCAGTTTCACAATTTTTGTACACTTCAACTAAAATGGAGTCGTTTACAGACTCACGACTATCGGGGTAATTGTTGGGCAAATTCAGGTTTTCATGAATGACTTTTGCATCAATTTTACACAATATCCTAGACGTAGAATGACTTACAATAAATATCTTAGAAGAATAATAGTTAACTGTGCACCACTCGGCAAACTCAGGAAAATGTAGGGTCTTCTCAATAGAAAAATGATGCAGAAATGATTTACAAGCATTTAAAATGTCATTTGCCTGTGAATTGTATCACCATAATATTTCTTTGATAACAGATACACTTCCCATAGACAAGAAAGGATCATTTACTCCTCTATCCCTGTCAACCAGGCATTCTTCTCTCTCGTCCAGAACTCGGTTAAACCCTTGTAAACATTTCCCTTTATCCATAATACAGAAAACAACAGTAATTCGGTGGATGAAGTTCGAGTATTTGGGACTTACCTGCTACTGTAAATGCATATACTCGAGGTTGACTATTCAAGGGTGGCGAGCAAGCAGTCCTTTTCATTCCTTCGACATAATAAAAAATAGTTATTCAAACAAGTCAACTCTACTTATATAGGAGCCCACTTCAAAGGCCCCCTTTAGCAGTTTCCCTCAAACTACTTTTCCCCACAGAATGCACCACAAACTGCCGCGTGTACCATGGTTTCCATTCCACTACCACTTTTCTTTTCCATCCATCGCGCAACTCCATCCTCCGAATCCGTTAACGACCATCGATGCATTTTCCCTTTATTTTCCCGTCGTTGTATAAGCCTACACGTACCCACTCCGCTGAGCTCCTTCGTTTCAACGAACGTGCAAGTTTAGGGAGCGGACTTCACATTGATCGTAGATTTCGTTGAGCTAGATTTGTGACTGTTGATCTTCATATCTTGTTAACTATCTCCATATGTCCTTGTCCTCCATGCATCTTCATAGAGCGGGTATATCATAAGCCATCAATCTCCATTTACTTGCTCTACACCATTGGATTATGTGATAATTTCATTACTTACACGCTCTTTATCATACTTTCACACCATTATATTTGACCAAAATTTTCAAGCAGCCACTATTTCTCTTTACCATGGTCTCTTCGACCCTCTACTAGGTAGAGGTGTTAACAAGATCCATGGCACCAAGTGTGGGTAACAATTCTTTCCACTATGGTGAGCATGTTTTGAGCACCTATAGAGTGGACATGGCTGTAGGTGACTGAGCCAAGTCGTAAACGATATTGTAGTTCAAGGAAGCTCTAGCAGTGGCATTGTTAGCGATACATCTCATGGGAAACCATGGACCTCTAGCCGCCTTGTCATTTGGGAGTGGGGGTAAATGGAGAGGTATGCTATGAGTGCTAGAGGTGGATTTTGCTTATGGGTCAGTGGTTTCTAGGGTGGAACCATACTGGTTCTTTCTCATCTAGAGGTTCACTTATTAAATTGAAATTGTCATTAAGTGATGGATTCCAGTATTTGTAGGTGGAGCTGCGGTGGGTGTTGTAGGAATAGGTGAGAAAAGGGGTGCGGTTGCAACCATTCCTTGGATTCGTAGTGGGCTATGAAATACCATGGTTTGAGGGCCCAGTGGAGCAGGGCTGGGTTAATACTGCGCTACCGCATTGGCATCCCATTGAGCTTCATTTTGGAGAAACTGCTTGACACGATCCATGTGCAGGAATTCATGAGTATAATGACCGTATATATTGCATAACTTGCATGGATGTTTTGTCCGTAAGGGAGCAGTCCGTCTCGGTCAATTAGGCTATTGGGGGTTTTGGGTTGGCAGGTTCGCACCATTGTTATTATGAGGGTTAGGTTGTTGGCCACCTCCTTGTGGTTGGTTGTTGCCTCGGTTCCTTCCAACGTTTTTCTTACCTTTCCCTTCTTGGTTATTGGGGGTCGGTCAGTGGGAAGATTTTGTTGAGCAAAAATTTAACCCGTTGAATTAAAAATTATGTTTAAATCTAATTTTATTAAGAATTAAAAATTAATTTTAAATCTAAAAACATTTATAAACAACTGAAATTTTATCTCTTTTCATTCTGAACTTTCATTTTCATCTAATAAATTTTCTAGTCACCCTAGGAATAAAAAATGCATTAAGAATTAGTTTCTTTTAACAATTAAAAAATAAAATTAATTAATT